>VDFB02368171.1:0-54012 GCA_007258455.2 Sequoia sempervirens | reverse complement strand
AAATATTCTAGAAAAACTCTGTAGAAATTCTGAAAAAAAAAATCTGCAAAAATTCCACAAACAACCGTGATTTTGTACAAAAATTGCCAAAAAAAAGTTGAAAATTTACAATTTTTCTAATAAAATCGTCAAAAAACAAGTCTTAAAACCTTGTGCAATTTTTAACTATTAAAAACCCACACAAATTGGTTAAAAAAATCTGCCAAAAAATTACAAAAAGATAGACCCATAAATTTATTGAAAAAATTCATCAAAAACCTTTGTACGAATTTGTACAACTTCCTTTGGCACATTCTTTTGTCTCTTGTGTGCAATTCATCACTGCCACAGTCTATAGAATCCATGCCCTCACTGATACCGAGAATTTACAAAACCCGAGCTTTGATACCATATTACAAAAACATCACTCAGAAAGTTAACCAAAATTTGCATAAAAATCTATTTGGAAATAAGGAGCAAAAACATCATTATATAGGATTACAAATATCTTATCCACAGAGGATAAGGATGACAAATATCTTATCCACAAAAGATAAGGATGACAACTCACAGGGTAAGATTGACAACTCATAAGCAAAAAGGTAAATCTTATCCATAGAGGATAAGGATGAAAAATATCTTATCGACAAGGGATAAGAATGACAACTCATAGGAAAAATATCAAAAATCAACATGACTTTATTAAAGAAGATTCCTAAAGTCTATCCTAAAAGCCAATTGACCATTACAATATAAAATATTACTCGAATAAAAATTGCTTATTTTTACAAAGATGATTATTCTTTATCGTGTGGGGCAGTGGCACACATATTATCTTTATTAGCTTTTAACGGGTGAGATTTTCCATATAGTCCCGTTGCTAAGCTTGTATACACTTCCCTGTTTTTCATGTATTATAAGTTGCATTTCTGCAAAAAATCATGTAACCAACACCTAATGATAATAAAGGACCAATTCAATTAGTATCTCCTAGTCTGTAAAACTATTCTCTAAGTAAATAGAAACTAGATTATCATAAACACTTGCATAATTTATTGTAGCAAATATTCAATATTAAAAAAAAAGAATTGGTTACAATGACCAAAAGAATGTACCATAGTCTGGTATCTTTTGTCCCCATTCCCTTGTAAGTGAAGTCTTCTAGGTTTTACAGAAATTAATTACATTTGAGGAATAGTTAAATATAATTAGCTCTATCATTTTACACACATAAATTATTTACAAAAATACTTTTTGGAAGAAGATGGTCTTCAATGAAGTAAAATGCATAAACTCTGTGTTTATGGTCCTTTGATCAATTCCTAAGTTCAGAATCTTGTCAAATAAATTTCAAAAATATTAAAGTAGAAAAATTTCTACTAACAGACAATTAAAATCTAATTAAATAAATTTCTAAATGCACACCTTGTCAGCAACTTTTTGAATGAGGTCGTCATAAATGGGAGTTGTCTGTCCAGTTCCAAAAGCTGTAAATGTATATGAAACATTGTAATGAAGATAAGAAAGAGCAGCTATAAACACATCTATACAGAAACCCGAAGCTATTGTTTTATTATGGCTGTCCACATCCACCCCCACAAATGTCTTAAACCCAGCTTTGTTTGGAACAAGGATGCGAAGAGGCCTTTCAACCGTTGAAGGCATCCAAACACGAGGAACTTTACTGCTACCTCCAGGCCACGTTACAATACTCGACTCTTTGACTCTTTTGGTAGCATTAAATGTACTCTCAGCAATACTAATTGGAGGGTGAATGGTCAAGTATCCAACGTTTGAAGTCCAGTAACCCACAGCTTTAAAACCTGTCTCAAGTTTGTTTATAATCTCAAAGACAGAATGCAAGCGATCACCTTTAGCATCAAATCCAATAAGGCCTGTTGTACCCAAAAATCTGGTTTTTAGAATTTGATGAAGCAATGCAGATAAATCAGTTGATTCTCTTCCTTTTGCTGGATTAAAAGTTCCATGGGGAGTTTCTGGGCCACCAGATAAATCATATTTCTTCTGATTCAATATGCTATGTACTGCTTTTGCAATCACCCAAAGTGCATCATATGCATAGAAAGCCACTGCTCTTAGATTCTGATCTTCACAACAGGCACTTCCCAGTCGTTTTCTCAATCCATAGTAGAGATATTTGAACTTCAAAGATGGAGGAATATACACTCGGGTACATATAATACCCTCTAGTGCCGATAATGAACCAACCCCAAGAGGTAGTGTGTCTAATATGCCTGCAATACCATCCGTAACAATCCAAACATAGCTGCTATTGAACATTCTCAAATGAATAGCAACAGAGAGTAAAGTTTGGCCCAAATCAGGTTGCATGTGCACTAAAATTACCCTTGTTTTGATTTTATTAAGATCTAATAGTACCTTCTGAATTCCAACCTTCCCTATATTAGGATCTAGTGCGACTTTATACACAATTCTAGAGCCAATCTTTTCAAGAGAATTTCTTAGTGCATATATAGCATTCCTTCCACAATCATCATCTGTGAATATAGCCACAACTTCCTTCCATTCATAATAATCAATGACACTCGCAATTGCAGCCATCTGCATTGCATCACTAGGAACAACCCGGATAAAATAGGGATACTGTAACTGAGATAATGCTGGATCTGTAGCTGTACATGAAACCAAAGGAATATGGTTTTCTTCTGCCATAGCAGCCACAAAATATGAGTCATCTGATGTTTGTGGACCTAATATTGCAATCACTCCATCATCCATCAATTGCATCGCTGCATAGATAACATGTCAAAACATTAATTTTTATTTATCCTTAACAAAATTGTACTACATTTCTCAACATACTTCACTTTCAATTACATTTTATGTTCAATATGAACATCTATGGCCCAAAATTTTCATGCAGTCAATAATACAATAGGCTCATCACAGACAATAAATAAATCTTAAAGGATAAAATGTAACTCAAATTTTCTTGTGGAAAACACTCATTGCAGTTTCAGAAGCTTTATGTGAGGGTATACATACCACCATGGTGACCAAATTGACTATGGTAGTCTTGCAAAGCTAAAACAGCTATTTACTAAATTGGAGTTTGAACTGCATAGAGATTATGGATATCTAATTAAACAATCATTAGCTACAGTATATAATTCATACCCATAGTTGCACTTGATATATATAATGATAAATATTTCAGGGTTATAAGAAAATTCATCTGGGTAAATGATTATTTGCCTATTTGTTCCCAGGGCATAGCAAACAAATCATAACATAGAGGTCAAGAAGGCATGTAATTTTAGTCAAAGAATTTGACCAGAAGATCAATAAAGAAACAAAGATTATTTTACATTTTAACCAAGGCAATCAAGTTTTGTGATATCAAGTATGACATTGTATTTCCACACCTATTTTTGTGTACTTAATTATGCAATTTTGTTATATGATGAGTCTTAAAATGCAACTAATCAAAACAAGATATTCTTGAAAGGATATCTTTAGGTAATGTTTTTGTTCTCTATGAGACAAGCTATTCAAACAGGTGCACATTGCCAGTTTCCTCTCTTACATATGCATATGAAAAGGGTTCTAAGGTGAGTAACCCTGTTTCCTCAGATTATGTAACCAGGCTCTCATAGCCCAGATTATTCTTCTTTGGAAATCACCAAACCCTGTGTTGGATCTGTCCTAATGGTTGATGATGAAGTTGCTTGCTGTTGTACTGTAGATATCAATATAGATTATAGTCAGCTTTGATCTCCAGATTCATTCTTCATCCATCCATCAGTTCCCTTCACACAGTCTCATTGAAAAAACTTTTCAAATGATTATTTGAATCTGTATCATAGGACTCCAACTATCTCTTCTGACATTATAGGGTTTACCAATTTTCATTCCCCTCCTCTAGTTAGAATTTTTCATTGTTTTAGTGTGTGTTATTTTTACAGCTCCTGGAGTTCTCTCAACACTACTTGCTATTGTAAACTGGTGTAATTTCACATCCATTGACCTGTTCTGGTCATTTCTGAATATTAATATAATTTATTTCTTTCTTCTATCAATGAAATGATTTAAGAGGATATCTCATCAGTTATGCCACATGGTGAAATTTTCACTTTTTTCTGATCAATTATTTTGGCTCATATTCCTGTATATTGTTCATTCACTGCACCTCTCTTGCCTTTCTAGCATGGAATGAAAATTGAGAAACTTGTTATTTTCAAGCAGTATTATGGAAAAACTATTGCAGAAAACTATTTTCCACTCAAAAAGATATTATAATGCTAATACAAAACTTGGTATCAAAATTTAAACAAAAGCAACTAAGGAGTTACTATCCCGTAAAACAAGAAAGGCACGATATAAAGAAGAAAAATACAGAGATCAATATGTAGAATATCAAGACATTAAAACTATTTCTTCTTGACTTTTAGCAATGTTTTGTTGGTGGGGACAAAGATATTGCATTCACTTCACTTTTCTAGGATTATGTCAAAGACCCCCCAAACTCAAACAAAGCATGTAGAATAGGATAGAAATTATACATTCATCTGTAAAGATCAAAACTGGATATTATTATTGCTCAAAATAATCCAGTAAACTCCTCTAAAGGATTACATGGAGCTCTCATAGATGTTCACTATGCCATTTCGTGAGAGTTTTTTCACTTCTGAGAATGTTTGGAAAGCTCCATACATGAAAAAGAGTTTCTTGACCACTTGTGTTGGTGGTCCTTTGTTGTTTTGTATTTCTCTGCCTTTGTTCTTCCCCTTTGAGGGGCCTTTCTAGGTTTCTCTTTCTAGAACTTTGGCCTTTGTAAACTTAGAGTCTCATTGACCTTCTTTTAGTCATCTATGGACATTAAAATAATTTCTTTCTTTCTTTCTTTCTCCCACTTCGGCAATTTAAAGATTGGAACTAGAAAAGTCTATTGTCCATTAAACAAAGATGAAGAAGGATTGTTGGCCATGACACTAACAAAGAACAAGCAGTAAGATATAATAGATTAGGAAAGCTTGAGCTTAGTTTATCATCTGAAAAACTCCTAGGGATATTTAATCCCTTGTAATAGTGATTTTAGAAAAATCCTTAGAAATGTTACCATGATCATGGCAAACTCGCCAACTCAAAGGTAGGGTTCTCAAATCTAGCAAACATTCCCAAACATAATCCATAGCTTCAAGTGTATCTTATTTAGTAAAGGTTTTCCAAGGTCAAAATCAATGCTTGTTATAGATGGTATTTTGTTATTATGTTGTGTTAATGCATGTGATTCCAACTTAGTTTATTATATTAATTGTCAACTAAGATAGTGTAAGTTGTTAAATGGTCATAAAAATTTAAACCCTAGGGTTGAAGCGTAATTGACAACCATTTGTCATTTAAATTGCATTTCCATGGTCAAGGTGTTTACTTGCTGAGTGCTATTTGTTTTATAGAGTAAACTAAATTGCAAAATAACATTGAAAACATAGAACTCATTTACAAAACAATTGCACAAAAAGGTACTTCAGATTATTATTCATATGGCTGTAGTATTACAATTCATCATCTCTATGCTAGTCCCTGATTACAACACATTCGGCACTATAAATAGTTAGCTGATATTGGTTGAGGATACAAAACGTCGGCAACTACCCTAGTGCTAAGTAATGACGAGGACTAATATTCTATTTTCTAATTAACTAATTAAGCCAATTACATCATCCTCCCCTTAGAAAAAAGTCATCTTCCTAGACAAGTAATACAAAAACTAGGAGACCTTTACAAGGAAATTCAATGAGAGTATATGCAGGAGACCAGGAAGAAGTATGAAGACTTCCGCGCCCAAGCAAGGAACCATGAAGATTCCTGATCTCCAGTGTTGAACTTTCTGATGCTTTCCTTTACGCATCTTGTAGATAGTTTCCGACATCTTAAATGTCTTTTTACAAAATGTAATTACATTCAAAATCAGAGATGTTTCTTGAAGAAAAATTACATTTTGACTTTAGTCAAAGTTAGGTGAGATTTTGCTAAATTAACTCACCTAACTTTCCTAACTTTTCTCAACTGATTTCTTAATTTTGCTCATCGCTCTCCTTTATAAATATGAGGGATTTCTATTGTAAAGCTTACCTTTTAGTATTTTGCAATGAAGTGCTGCCCTTTTTGAAGCAAAATTGTGAAACTTTGTGTTCATGCTTTGTGAATGAAATTTGATCAATCAAGAAGACAATTGCAAACCAGACTTTGTGTTGGATTCAATATCTTATGAATTGATCTTATTTGGTGGTGATTAGTGGATGATATTTGAAGGGCTTCAAGTAATTTATGTAAACTTTGTGTTACATTCCTTATTTGGATTAAGTTTATGTTTGGATATTTTTGTTGAATGATCTTCAAGACTTTGCACTTGTCATCATTCATGTTGTTCGAGGAATTGCTGCATCTAAGAAGACTTTGTGCTTCTAATGCAACAGACGATACGTCTTTCATAGATCCATCATTGAAAAAGCTACGGAACGACTTTGTGCCTTTGTCAGCTTTCCCTTTTCTTTTATTTGTTTATTATTAATCACTTCTGGTATCTCTACGCTTTGCTTTGACAAGATAGAGATATTGGCATTACTGCTCATTGTTAGTTTAGAGTTGTTGTGAATTTAGAACTTCCAACAGTGAAGCATTGTAAACATCTTCTCTAAAACAAGAGAGAAGCATGAATGCAACACACACACCCCATTTCGTAAGTATAGTGTACATTGTGTAAATGCTTTAATCAATTTTACTATAGCTTCTATTAGCAGTAAGAAGGGCGCCTCCCCTTTCTGAGAGGAGAGATTTTATCTCACATAGTTGTGGCTGAAGTTCTAGTTGTGTAATCTATTGAAAAGTGGATTACATAATTTTCACCCAACAGTTTTTTGGCGACTCCATTGGGGACACGATACGCATTCTAAAGCCTCATGCTTTCGTTTGAAGTATACCCGTGTCCATTTTCATTGTAATTTATTTTCTTGTAAGTTTTTCAAGCTTTCACCAAAATGTAAATGGCTATGAAGAGCACAAAGATATACTGAGAGGGGGGGGGGGTGAATCAGTATATCAACAAACTTTTACCCTCTTAAACTTCTTATCAACTTCAAACTCTAACACAAATCAACTATGCAAGAATATCACAATATGAACAAGTTGACACCAAGATTTTACGTGGAAACCCTTGTGGGATAAGACCACGGTACAAATAATGTACTTTATGAATTATATATGCTTTTACAAAGAATGTAGGCACCAACCTACTTGAATCAATTATGTAGTTTAGTAGGCACCAACCTACAAAGAGCACCAACCCTTATTTCTCATTTAGTAGGCACCAACCTACAAGGAGCAATCACCCCTAAAGCTGATTTAGTAGGCACCAACCTACAAGGAGTACCAACCCCTACTTGCCAAGCACCAACCTAGCAAAGATAATAATTTGAAGAATAATGTTCCACCTTTAATGTTGCTTCTCCAACGAGTGATGGACAATTCCGCTCAAACACTCTTCCTCTTGAATTTATCATTCAAGTCTGATCCAACATATGCACAATTTCTTTCTTCAAATCTGATCCAAACTATGCTTCACAATTCCCTCATGAAATCTGCAAATATACTCCTTTCCTTTTGCTACAATTCTTTTCTTGAATATGCTGTAAGTCAATCATAAACTTGCCACACAAAACTAATCACAAATCTGACTTTGAATGATGCAAGACCCTTTAACAAATCTGATTACAATCATTCACGAACTTCTCATAAATTTAATCTTCAAGATGCTCTCTAATATGTCTAGATCTATTCTTGAACACAAGAAAGATATTCAATTATCTTTCCTCTAAATCTGCACATCAAAACTACAATCCTATCTTTTCATGTTCTTTTTATTGAATCAGCTATAATTTCACCACACTCTGCTGTTCTGATTTTACTCAGTCATCCACACACACTCTTCAATATCTGCATAACTTTCTTTATATCTGTAGGTGTAGATATGATATTTCTTTAATCTTCACTCACAACTACACAACACTCTCTTCTTCTTCAAATGATATACATTTTTCACACTCAGCACTTGTGTTTCTTTAGATATAGCAGTTATTCCACACAACCCCTTTCAATTTCTTTCCACACAAAATGATTTTATATCTCCCAAGAGAGTCAATTCCTTAGAGACATCTCTTTTCAAAACATAACTCTTCATTAAAATTAAATCATACCTCTTCAAGGTTGATCGCTGCCCTTTCAATGTATTAACATCTTTCTTTTAGGTCTTATTCACTATTTTGTCCTTATGTGCTTTTTGTCTTATGTGGAATTGTCTTATCCGCTTTTTGTTTTATTCACAAAACAAAAAGATCGCAGCCTTCTATGGAAACGTTGCCTTTTTATTTATTTAGACTTTGTCCTATTAGACTTTGTCTTCTAATGCCACCTTTTCATAAAGCAATATGAATCGATACCTTCTCATATTTAATTATTTAACAAGCAATTGTGCTTTAACAAATAAATCTGTTGTCTAATATAGAAGCGCTGCCTTTTAAAGACTTTCGTCTTTTACTTATTTTTATCTTTTTCTTATTTCGTCTTTTTCTGGTTTTTGTTTTTTTTCTGTGTTTTGTCTTTTCCTGTTGTTTATTTATTTTTAAATGCTTCTCTTTAATTTTTATTTTTGGTCTTTTTTTGCCATTTGACCTAGTCTCAGTTCTTTGCTGAAATTGAATCATTATTTGCTGAGATTGAATCACAGATAGAAATTGACCTTGTCTAAGTTCTCCAATGATTTCACCAAAGGCTGTGATTGGTGTAAACTGTTATGTCTACAACAATTGATCTGATTTTTGCTTTCCTTTTGGATTTGCATACTTATAAAAAATGTTCATGCTTTTCAAAAATCTCTCTTCTGATATAACTCTGATGCATTCTCTAAATAGTACCACATTCAGATCTGTTTTTCTATTGTATATATTCTTTCTTAAATCATGGCATAATTTCACTTTATGCTTGCCATTCAGATTCATGATTTTGGACTGGTTGTCACTTAGAAAGTGCAAAGTTCATGTATTTACCTTATGACTTTTCTTTCTTGTCAAGTATGCTGGTATGTGTTGTGACGCTACACATCGCCCCATTGCAAATGGGGACCCTAATTTTGGCTTTGCTCTTTGTTTTGTCGCGGTTCTCTTTTACCTCTCTGCTTTTGGGTGTGCCCGCCCATGTGGATTTGGTCAAGTCAGAGTTAGGTTCCATCATACCGGTCAAGAAGTCGAACAAAGTGAGTAAATTGAAAACGAGCTTAACATTGAGTATGTTTCCTCCTCTCAAAGAAATTTTCATCGATTCTGAGTACCTTACTATTTTTAGTAGTGTGAAATTGCGAGCAATCCTTCAAACATTTTGAGATTTCGACATCCACACAAAGATTCGAAAGTACATCGTGTCGCCAAAATTTGAGCAAAATAGATAACTTTTACTATTTTTAGCGGTCTAGCTTCGGAGCAAAATTCGTGGTTCAGATGCGGTTTTTCTTTGCATGTTGGCATATTCCTTCGATTTTTTCGAGACCTTCGCAATGGTATAACATGCAAAGTGAGACGACAACTTTCGTAGTTCACCGAGGCTATTTTTTGTATGTCGGTTTCTTTGCATGTCGGATCCCCGGTGGGTTTTTCGAGCCAGCGGTATGACATGCAAATGAAGATAATCATTCGTAGGAACTTACTATTTTTAAGTACGTCCCGATACTCCCCGAGGTTCCAATCACGAAGTTGATCGCAGCGCGAAAACGAAGACAAACGAGATCATTTGATACGATGCAAAGCAAATTAGGGTTTCCAACCGGGACCAAAAGAGGGTAAAAGTCAGAATTTTCGAAAACTGGTGTAAACCATCGCGATCGGCATCCTTCAAGCTATCTGCTGGTAAAATTTGAAGTCAAACGGAGCACTTACTATTTATAGTAAGTCATTTTGGAAACAGGATAAAAATAGCAAATCAGTTGCATGCACCGATGTCAGCAGGCAGGTCACGTGGTGAGGAGCACGTCATTCGAATTTCAAATCAAACAGAATTGTGGAGTTATTAAAAACAAGCAGTTGCTATAAATAGTAAACCACTTCCAGAAACATGCCAAAAATAGCAGATCAGCGCAAAGCATCAGTATGAACAGGTCAAGCAGTTGATAAAGATCCCATGGCGCGAATTTTAGATCAAACAGAGTTGCAGAGGATGGAAAATCAGACACTTGCTATTTTTAGCAGGCTAGTGCAAAGGAATTAGGGTTTCCTAAATTCAAGGGCGAAACACGACAGCCATGCAAATGTAGAATCCAGCCACGATCACCACACTTCGGGCATTCAGCACATGAAATTTGAGCTTATTCTGAACATTTACTATTTTTAGTAGGTTGCTAAAAATAGCAGAGGCATACGGGTACCAGGCACTAGCAGCTCCATCATGCCACCAGGATCCGAACAAAGCAAAATCCAACCTTTTTGGGAACTTGAAATTAGCTTGAAGTGCAAAATTGACAAACTTTCTAAAAATAGCAAATTAGGGTTAGCATGATCAAGTTGCCCTAAATCAGGCAAAGAGCATAAAATTCACTGAAATTGATGAATTTTCAAATCCAGCTAGTGAAAAATGCCTTTAAAAGCCGAAGGCTGGTTGAAAATCTTCTAAGTGCCACAAATTGGAAGCTCCCATGGTGAAATGCGCCCTTGGAGGGAGGATGAAAGTGGGAATTTTCTAAGTATTTGAAAATTAAGTGTTCACCCTCCTAAATGCGCCCCCAAACTTGGAGAAGATCTTGAAGATTTCTAAAGTGCTGCAAATTAGGAGACACCCTCATATGTGCCTGGGAGTTGAAGGGAGAGTAAATTTTTTCTAAGTATACAAAATTTGAAGTTCAACATCTTAAATGTGCCCATGATCAAAGAGATGGCTTGGAAATCGACTAAGGCACTCAAACTTGAAGCTCCCTACCTCATTTGCGCCTTGACTCATGAGTGGACCCTTGAAATATTCCAAGTTGAAAAATGGAAGCTCACAGGCTAAAATGCGCCTTAGTTTGGAGGAAGAAGTATGGAAAAATATTCTAAGTACAAAAACTTGATGTAGAGGGTCTTATTTGCGCCCTTGAGCTTAGAGCCTTGAAATTTGCCTAAGTTCTTGAAAATGGAAGCAGCCCACATGAAATGCGCCCTTGAACATTGAAGAGTAGAAATTTCCTCTAAGTGTTGGAATTGAGAGCACAAAGGGTGATATGCGCCCCACTTCAAGAAAGAAATAAATGAATTTTTCCAAGGCTTAGAAAAGTGAAAGCAGACCATGCCATATGCGCCTTAGCTGGAATGGAAAGGAGTGGAAGCTGAAAAATCAACTAAGGCGTGTAAACTCCAACCTCACCCCTCCATATGCGCCTTAAGCAAAAGAAGAGTTTGAAAATTTCTAAGTGTCAGAAACTATAAGTTAAGGGCCCCATTTGCGCCCTAACCTTGAAGGGGAGACTGAAGATGTTACTAAGGCGCGTGAAATTCAAAGTCAAGCATCCCATTTGCGCCTTAACTTGGTGTGTGTGAAAAGCTTCAAAAGGATTATTAAGTACACAAAACTCAAACTCCAACCTGTCATTTGCACCTTAGGGAGTGAGAGATGTTTAAAAAACGTCTAAGGCAAATAAAACTAGAAGTTGGAGCTATCAAATGCGCCTTTGACTAGAGGAGGTTGAAAAACATTCTAAATTTGAAGAGGACTCCTCTATATGCGCCCACCTCTCAAAAGGGTCAACAAGTCAACAAAGGCGTGGTAAATTATTCCTCTTACATGTGCCAAATGCGCCCATCCTCTTCTAAGTACTAAAGGCGCCAAGTAAACAGTGAGGTGGATAATGCTAGGCGTTGAAAATTAAGAATGTTCTCCATAAGATCAAACATGCGCCCTTCTTGAAGTTGGTAAAGATAAAATATCCTAAGGCGTTGAAATTTAAGACATCCTTCATGACAAGATAAATGCGCCAAGTGCAAGGTGATATGAATAAAAATAATATGCTAGGCGTTGGAAATTTTATGGAGAATAAAATACAAAGTGATGAATAAAATAAAGCATGTTGGGCGTGATATGTTTTGAAAGAAAATTCTCTGAGATGGATGAAGTTGATGATTTTTCTCACAGGCAAGGTGATCAAAGTTGAGTAAAAATTTTCTATAAGGCAAAAATTTCAAAATGCAAAGTGATTCAAAATTTTTCTAAGGCACAAAATTTTCTTCCTTAGGAAAATACGCTTGGGCTTGCAGGATGAGTAAAAAATTTTCAAGTCAGAGCAACAAAATTCTCTGAGGGGATGAAGAAATGAAATAAATTGTTGAAAGTTATTTTTCAAAGGTTCAAAATTCAAGAAAATTAAATGAACCCGTTCGTCGTGCACCCATGAGTTCGACGCGTTGTGAAAGAAATTTTTTTTCTGGGTATCGAAGATCATCGATGAGGAATGGATTTTAAGGTCGTCCACAGCTTGTCGGGGATTCTAAGATGAAGATTTTGATGGGCACCGGATTGATGAATTTTCCTAAGGGAAATTTGAAAATTTTCTAAGGCAAAATGAAGAAAATGTGTTTTCAAGGTGAAATCCTTCGGACGATGAATCCGAAAGGAACTGCCTAGGTGAACTTGCTCAAATTCTTCGTGGGACTAATCTTCCAGAGCCAGAGATGAACAAAATTAAGTATTAGAGCTCCAGTTAGTGAAATGAATTTCTCCAAGATGATATGCCCTTGAGGAAGATGGGTTGGGAGTTTGGTTAAGGCATGAGGAATTTGAATGAACACTTGGAGATCAAAGCATGAAAATCCTGGTAAGTGAGTTAAGTTTACATTATGAAGTGTTCTAATGCTCTTCTCCTTGCTTGTTTTGCAGGATGAACGTGGAGGCTAGAGCACGATGACTTGAAGTGGTGAAGCACGATGATATTACAACCTTCGGAGGAAGATAAAGTTATGAGTTTCACATGAAGGAAAGAAAAGTTGCGAGAAAATGGCTAAGTGTTGAAACTCAAGTGACAAAGAAGAAGTTGAAGAACAACGTCAAGAAAGAAGATCGAGAACAGTGTGAACGCATCTACAAACGAGAATCTTCTAGAAGGATGATGGACATTAATGGCTCATTTATTACCCCACTCCTCTTTGTGGCGGTTTTTAGGGCGAATCTTGTTTAGGGATGAGGTGGCACAATCTGGGCCATCCAGCCGATTGTAATCTGAGCCGTCCGTTGGACTTGGCCAGCTATATAAAAGGGAAGTCCCCCTCATTTGTAACTCAATAGACAATAGAGAAGATTAGAATAGACATAGAGTAGAGGGACAACTTAGAAGTAGCTTAGTATAGATTGATAGTGTAGTTTGAAGAAAAGGGAAAGTTTTCCCTTTGAAAACTTTGTAAGAAATTGTTGTGAACACTCTCTCAATAAAAGAGTTTTTCATTGATGGTGAATTTCGTCTTTGTTGTGAGTAGCTAGCAAGGTTTCTTTGTCCTTCCGATTCAAATGGTAGCATAAAATAGTTCAAAGTAGAGTAAGTTTCATTTCATGCAAGCAGTAGATGTTAGTTGTGGAATGTGGTCTTCAATTTGAGCAAACTTCGTCTATCCATACCACTAGTGTGTTCGCTGATGGTGAATGTGCCTTGTGTGGTCAACTGGGATATCATGTACTTAACTTCGATCATGATTTGTATGTTTATATGCATCGTTGTGATGGTATTTTCATGCTAATTTGTGATTTGAATACCTTGAGCTACTCCTTTGAAGATTGCACCAGTTCTGTGGAAGCTGTCCGAAGTGAGGCAAAGCAGAGCCTGGTTGAAGCTTGTGAGAATTGATCGCCATGTCCCACGCCGTAGAATAGATTTAGAGTCTCTAAACCCTGCATTTTAAATCCAGTACTTTCAAGTTAGTTAAGGAAACAAGAACTTCATAGACAAATCTTCCGAGCATTTGAATTCCTTTCTCTGCTGCCGAACAATTCCGTAAGTCCCCTTGAAATACCAGCAAATCACATTGAGCCAACTGAGCCTATTCGCACTGAAAGAACCTTGGAGTTGAACGCATGAACTTTCTTGCAATCTTAGCATGCGGAATACTTTGATCAAGAGAGAGTAGGGTAGCCGTTGGCGACTTTATTCTGCGTTGGTGCGGTCACGAAAAACACATCAACAGTATGTATACACTTCTTATAATCTCTATTTAAGCTTGTTCAATGTCTTTATCCTTCATGATATCAATGATAACCTCCAACTATCTCAACTTGAGCACCTTTGACATCAATGACAATATTTCCAACAGGCTGCTCAAGGTCCTTGGGGAAATGCTTTGGGTTTGTTGAGTCTAGCTCAACCCCTACATGCTCTTCCTGAAGGCTCACGGAAGAACTTTCCCAAGATCTTTGGTGATGGACAACAACATCTTGACGAGCACATTGCTGCTTTCTACATCGCTTGTGGAGTTCATGGTGTCAAATACAAAGATTTATCTGTAAGGTTGTTTGTAGAGACTCTCCAAGGTGTTGCTACAGATCGGTTTTAACATCTGGCACCACGTACCATCACAGACTGGGCAACTCTCATAGCCAAGTTTGAAGGAAGGTTCAAACCTCCTAAAGACACTCATGCTTTGTTGGCTCAGCTCACCTAGTTGAAGAAGGAATCTCACATGCCTATGTGCGAGTTCATTGCTCACTTCAACAAGTTGACACGAAGAATTCAAACTATTGCTCAACCTACAGTTGAGAATTTGAAATGTTTCTTTGTAAATGCTCTAGTGCCTGAGGTCGGTTTCCTATTGAGAAGAGCAGCCCCAACTACTCTTGCAATTGTATAGACCTTGGAGACAAAAATTGAAGATGATCTCATTCTTGCTGGGTAAATAAAAATTGAATCAAATGAATCTAAAGAAACCCCTTTTTTGGAGTTACTTTTTTCCATCACGAAGACGGATCCTATGGTGCAAAGGTTGGTAAATGAGCTACTTGTCCTCAAAAAGCAGCTAGCTCATAATTTTGTTGTTGGAAATCAACACAAGTTATCTTCACCTCCGAAGAGGCTTTCTCTTGAGGTACCATTAGTGATGTTTCTCCTCCACAGCAAGCGGCCGATGTACCAAGATTTGAAAGGACGGACTCCTGGACCTTCTTACTTCTATTTGTGCAAAAGCTTACGAGCTATGTTTGTAACTGTGTTACTTTTGAACTTTGATTTATATTTGCAATGAAAATGAAATTCATGTGGAAATATATTGTAACTTGTACATATTTATCAATAAAGAAAGGAAAATTTTTATCGTATTGTCTTTGTTACTTGTTACCTTTACATGTTTAAAGTGAGAATTGGAAAATTTTAATTTACGCAAGGAATAGGTCGTTACAATTTTTATTGACTCTTTACACTTAAGAAAATAAATCCAGGTCTTCCTAGAGAAGTCATCTATAAATATTACATAATATAGGAAGCCTGCCATGGAGGGTACAGACATGGGTCCACATAAGTCAGAGTGGACCAGTTCTAACACATTTTTGGTTTTACTCAAACTATTTTGGAAGTATCCCTTTGTATTCTTTCCTAGGGCACACCCTTTACAAGCTCCTTCATGAATTTGTTTTAATTTAGGCAATCCAATTACTAGTTTTTCCACAGAGGGTAGGGCACGGAAATGAATATGTCCTAATCTTCGATGCCAAATTTCATTTGAATCTGAAGTCTCAAGGGTAAGGGCTTGTTTAATGTCAATGCACAGTCTGTAAAGATAACCTTGTCTTATATCTGTTGACGTGGTTTTTGTGACCGCACCAAACAGCAGAACAAAATAGTCCGAAGGCTACTCCATTCTCTCTTGATCAAAGTATTCCGTGCGCTAAGATTGCGAGAAAGTTCGCACGTTCAACTCCAAGGTTCCGAATACTTAGAATACCCTCAGTTGGTTGATGTGAGTTGCTGTGTTCTCACGAGGGGACTTACGCAATTGTTCAGACTTCTTGCAGTTAGCAGCTGGTACGTGATTTAAAGGGGATTCTTGAATGTATGATTTGGCGATGTGGTTCGTTTTCCTAAAACTAATCAGAAATATACGGGAAGTAAAAGAGTATAGGGCCTAAGAAACTTGTACTCTATTCTAAATGCAAGATATGTGGAACTCAGTTTCGGCAGACTTCAACCAAATTTCACCTAGCCTCACGTCGGACAGCTTCAGCGAAATCAGTGCAATCTTCAAGGGGGTAGCGAAAGATGTTCAAATTATGATTTAGCATACATACACCATCGTAACGACGCATATAAGCATACAAATCACAATCAAAGTTAGATTCAAGATAATCTCCAGTTGACCACGCAAGGCGAACTTATCATCAACAAGTCGCTAGTGGTATGGAATAAAGAAGCTACCTCAACAAAAATACCACACATCAAAGTTAACTAATTGCATGAAATTAAGCTACTTGGATACGAAAGGAAGAAGAGACCTTGCTAGTTATTCATGACAAGACGAATTCCACCATCAATGAAAAGATCTATTATCATGAAAAGTATTACACAACAATCTCCACAAAAGTTTTCAAAGGGAAAACTTTCTTTCTTCTCCACTATGCAAAATGTCTACAATGCTCTACTCTCTAGCTCTAGCTCTAACTCAAACTCAATTCTGACTCTGATCTAATGTCTAATGATCTAATGAATTACAAATGAGGGGGATTCCCCCTTTATATAGCTATCCAAGTCCCAAAAGATGGCTAGGGTTACAATTAATAGAGTGGCCAGAATCGTGCCACCTCAGCCCTAACCCTAAAAACTGCCAAAATAGGGAGTGGTACATTAAATGAATCGAAGATTCCCACTCACTCCCAAAAATAGTAAAGGTAATAAATGTCTATATTCAGTCCTCTAGAAGATCCTCGTCCAGTAGTGCGTTCCCATTTGCCTTCTCTCTGACTGCCAACTCCACGAATCTGCGAAGCACAGCCTCAACCTCCTGAACTGAAATAGGTGGAACACAATCTAGCTGAAACTCTAACACTGTGACTGAATGCTCATGCCTTGTACAAGATTTTCTCCAAGCGATCAAGGAGTCCTGCGTGTTCTGGATCAAGGTGGAGAAAGTAGAAGTATTCTCGAAATCATCTTGTACAAAGGTCCTAACATCTGAAAAGAAAGGCACCAGCCTACCCCTCAAATTATCAACATCCACCTCCTCTGGATTCAACCGGCTAGCAAATATGGCCTCAAAAGTATTCTGAACTCCATCAATGATATTGGCCATGGCTTTATGTACTCTGGCTGAATCCGCCTGTGCCGCGTTGAAGAAACCACGCCCCGTGATCGCTGAAGAATACCACCTAGAGAAATCATATATGTCATTCTCCTGAATGACACCTCCATCGATCAGCAATCGCAACGGAACGTGTCTCAATACCTCAAGACGCTGAATAACTTTACTCTGGTAGATAGAAGCATCGCCCCAAGCATGATCAATCGCCTCCATCCGTGCCAAAATACTAGAGGCCTGCTGAAAAGCAAAAGCAAGGTCCTCCATAAATTTCTCTGTCTCAGCACGAACCCCTGTGACCCACTTATCTGCCTCCTGTGCCATCTTTCCCAACTCTACCAAGCCACTGACTGACTCTCTAGGTATCTCCGCTGGAGGCTCTATTACTGGAATATCCTGCCCTCGAGAACGAGACAACTGTTGAACATATCCAATTAAAGCCTTGTGTTCTCTTTTCAGCCTTTTATATTTTCCTTCTTTCTTGAATAATCTGTCTTTGAGGGCGAGGTAGGAGTTATCACACTCCTCTACAATTTGAGCACCTGTGGGGCGTCCCAAATCCAAAGTCATGACTGCATAATTCTCAGGCACTGCTTCATTTCGGTCACAATCAACCTGAGGCACGGCAACGTGAAGAGTACGGGAGCCATCCTCTTCAGTGGATATCTTCGAAAATTTTCTTGCCTTCTTCTGTGGAGGTGCACTGATCCTGTTTAGAAATTCCTCCATCTCGACTGCTAGATCAAGCTCCTCACTGGGGCTCCTTCTCATTCTATCCTTAAGCCAATCGGGCACATCATACTGTATATCAAAGGGTTGCTATTCCTGTGCCTCTACTTCTCTAACCTGCTCAACCTCTACATCATTCTGGCGAGGCTCATCGTCCTCAAGTGGCTGAGTGTCACCTGAAACTATATCATCATCATCATTCATAGCCGTCTCTATCTCCTGCTGAAACTGAGGGTCAGTAATAGTCCCCTCATCATCCTGTTGATCAACCCTAACAGGTGCGTTGACACTCTGGCCAACTGACTCTCTCCGTGGAGGCTGAATATCATCCCGTGCCACCTGCACCTGATTCAATGCATTCCTCTGATCAGCAAACAAAGAAACCTCCTGTATACTTGGAGAACGTGTCTCCAATGGTGATACAACTGTGACTCGTGGAGGCTCTGGCTGAGTAGGCTCCTGTCGAACTATCTCTTTCTTCCCGGACTCTGGACCTCGTGTAATCTGTTTCTTCCTGCCAGTGGTGGGCGTCCTGTGATCTCCCATCAAATTGTAAGTCAAGGCAATTGACCTACTCTTCAACTTGTTTACTCGCCTATCCACCCATGCTCTAGTGAATGTCAGGACAGGAATAGAAAGTGTGTCCAAATCTACAATTTCTAGCTCTGACCAATCTGGAGGTGGAAGTGGTGTATCTCTAACTGCTGCATAGTCTGGATGAACAACATCCATATCCTCGTTCACCTGGTCTGGAACCGGCACCACTTCACATTCCCTGATCAAAGTAATCGGCAACCGAGAGAACATCCTTTTCCTTATCTCAATCTCATCAACTGCATCAGCCCAATAATCCTCTATGGTGGCCTTATGTTTGAACTCCTCTGACAGTACCCATTTGATGTTATGATGTGGATCATAGTGCTGTCGGCTAGTATGATATGAAAAATGATAAAACTGAAGTTCACTTTCAGCCTCCCTAGCTGCCTGTATCGAGGGACACACCTCATCCGAGTTGCCCATGACAACTGGAAATTCTACTCCTCCCTTCTTCTTCTTCTTTTGGATTTTATCAAAGGCAAGCAATTGCCTAGATATCTCTAGCATTAAAACTCTATCTGTTGGGTATTTAGGCAGCCTATATGGGTACGAAGAAAAACCTTGCAGCCTAATATAAGAAAATTTTGGAAACTGTATGAACCAGCACCCATACCTTTCAATCAACTCCTGGGCTTCCTTCGAGATTCTGTGTTGTAATCGCTCCTGAAGCAATCTCATGATATACATGGTGAAGGAATCGTTGACACGCTTGTAATGAGTTGTGCTCGCCAAATGCAACTGCGGACAAGCATCATATATCTTAAACTAGTGGGAGCCACAACCGACAGGTTCCTTGTAAGAAATCCCCCTGTACTTCGTCATCCGTGCCAACATATAGATGATGTAGGAGCTCATGTAAAATGTCTTCGTTCTCCTCAAGCCCAGGAGCTGCTCATGCAAGTTATCACTTATCATCTCGGCCCAATTGACATAATCCTTCCCTTCCAGCACGAGGTTGATGTAGTAAAACATCCAAGGCTCAAAAATGAATGACTGTGCACAACCTCCAACCTTGCTCAGCATCATGATGAGATCACAATACTCATGCTTCAAATCCTCCGCTATGATCTGCTTTGGCAACTTCGCACGAGAAGGCTTGGGAGTGCTCATCCAATGAGTGTTAATTGTTTCTGTGCATCTCTCGAAAGCAGAAGCATACATCAGCTCAGCTCGCTCTCTGGATTTGTAGACCATACTTCTGTGCACCAGGATCCTGAAAGCTTCACCAATGGCTGCTGGAGTAAGATTAGCTAGCACTTGGCCATCAGGTGACATGATTGACCGATGATCCTTCTCATAGCAATTGGCACACTCCATCATCAGCTCCGAACACTGAATAGCTGGTGGGAAACCAGCAGCTGCATATAACCCACTTCGAACAATATTGTGTGAAGTGGTTGAAGGCCGATGACTTCCAATTCCTAGCATTCTGCTTTTGAAGGCCTCCAGGTTCACGGAGCCCAAGTTGGTATCTGTCAACTTGCCCAACTTTGAAATGAACTTTGATTCCGGCATGAACGTTTTACTCAGCTTCTTGATCACAGCTTGCCTAGATGCACCATTGTCTTTTCCAGTCATCCTTGCCTCAGCCATCTCAGCTTCTTCTCTTGAACTTCAACACTTAGAAAAGTTTCTAAGTAAATTTTAGTGACTTCAATCTGCAACAACTCCAATCAGCAATCTTGATAAACTCGTACTTCACACTTTGCACTAGCAATCAGCAATCAGCAAGTTCTCACTTCTTCAAGGCGTCCCCCTTAATACTGGCAACTTCAACTTTAGCAACGAATCAAGCTTCAGCCACTATGCTAGCAAAGTCGTACCTTCTCCAACCAGCAAGTGCGCACCTCCTTGACTTCAGCAATGGCACTTCTCAGCAACTCAAGGCGTCCCCCCTTTAGCAAACAAATTCGTACTCTCCAAGTCTCAACAAAATTTCGAATTCTTCAAGCTTCAGCAACACCAAGCAACAATCCTCACTTAGAGAAAATTCAGCTTCTTTCAGCTGTGAAGAATAAGCTAGAAATTTCTTCATTTTATAGCTCAAAATCGAATTCTAGAAGGAGCCAATTTTAGCCAGTGCATTAAACTTCCACTACTCCACTTCAAGAATTCGAATTTCCCTCTCTGGTATTTCTGAAACTTGTCACCCGTTGTCAGGAATCTTATTCTTCTAGAAACTTAACTTTGACTGGCATCTTTGAATTTATTTCCAAAAAATTTAAATTAAATCCATCTTTTTAACTCACCAGTCGGAGCTCTGTCACTTGAATTCGAATTTAACTTCATCATCATCTCCGGAAAATTCATCTTTGAAGAATTCAATCAAAATTATCTAGGCAACTCATCTTGAATTCATCATTCGAAGAAATTCATTCTGAAAACACATTTTATTCATCTTGCCTTAGAGAATTTTTTTAAAAAATTTTCCTTAGGAAAATTCAAAATTTGAGCACTGATTAAATTCTCCACTGAAAAAGTGTTGGTGAAGTGCGGGAGACATAGAAACCCATCTATCATCGCAAATGTTCAGTACCCAGAAGAGAATTTTCTCCAGAACGCTTCAAATCCATGGGTACCCAACGAACGGGTTCATTTAATTTTTGAATTTTGAACCTTAGAAAATATTATTCTGTCAAATAAAATCCACTCTTCGCCTGTGATCATCCTGTGTTGTTCCAACTTGAGAAGTTTGAATTCATCCTGCATTATCATCCATTTCTGACTTCATCACTGAAAAGTTCGCTCGTGCTTCGAAAAATTTCACCATCTTGAGCTCCAGGCGTATTTTCCAAGGGAGAAAATATTTGCCTTAGAAAATATTTTAAATCATCCTACACTCTGAGAATTTGCCTTAGAAAAACTTTATTTATTTGCCAGTGGGGAAAACATCAACTTCCCTTAGAAAAATTTCGTTCACGCCTGGCACACTTGATTTGCCACTCATTTTGTATTTAACTCCACACTTGCAAGGCAATTTTATTTAAAATTCTAACGCCTTAGAAATATTTCATTTTTCTATTTTTCATCACTCAACATCTTAGTCGCATATGGAAATATTCATCCTTGCCTTCGAAATTTTTTATCACTTAGCAAGTTACTTCACTTCATATTTCACCTCAGACTCTAGGCGCACAACACTTTGACATTTTATTTCCACCACCTTGGAATATCACTTCATCACGCCTTAGGAAATTCTCCAACACTTTATAACTTTCATCACCCTTGGCGCCTAGCACACTTGAGGAGGAAACTTAAAAAAATAACGCCCAATATTCATCACCTTTCACCACGCCTTGGAAAAAAAATTCTCTAAGACTTACCACCTTGGGCGCGCCTAGCATTCACCACCTTTCACCACGCCTTAGGATCATCTTTCACCTTATTTACCATCTCCATTCACTATTTACACCTCAATGTGGGCGCATTTAGACATGCAAGAGGGATGACCTTTCAACTTCACTTTTTTGTCTTCACTTGAGCTTGTTTGGGCGCATTTAGGCTCTTGAGGAGGATAAAAACTTTGACTTGTTGACTCCCTCCTTCCTTGGGCGCATCTTGATGCATGAGAAGGATAAGAACTTTGACTTTGCTTTGACTTATTTCATCTTGGGCGCATTTTGCCCCTGCTAGTGGATAAAAAGCATTGACCACTTTGACTTCTTGGTCTTTTGGGCGCATTTCACCCCTGCTACAGGATGGGCGCATTTGGAGGGGGGTGGTGGATAACCAGACTTAGAAAATTTTTCAACCTTCTTGATCTTTCCTTGGGCACATTTTGACATGCCTTCAGGATAGAAATTGTTGACTTTCTTTGACCACTTGTGCCTTGGGCACATTTTGCCCCTGAGGAAGGATGAACTCCATACTTAGAATTTTTCTGAGCTTGGCATATGCTTGAAGGCGCATTTTGACATGGCAGAAGGATGAAAAGGTGTTGACCTTATTTGACTTTCTCCAGTTTGGGTGCATTTTGGCCTGTGTGAAGGACGAGCTTTATTCTTAGGAATTTTTATTTTTTTATAAGCTTCCTCATCAACTGGGCGCATTTTGCCATGTCTACTGGATGAAGTTCCAGACTTAGAACTTTTCCTCGTTTTTCGCCAGTATTTCATGCCCTGCTATTTTTAGTAAGTCGTCTCAATTTTGCACCTCTGAAGCTCGGAACGGCTTGAAATTTTGCACACTGCATCCTTATCATCTTGTTGGCCTATCGACACTGCCATTTTTAGTCATCCTGCTATTTTTAGCCTATTTCTGAAGGTGGTTTACTATAAATAGTAACCTCTTGTCTCTAATAGCTCCATTGCTTCGATTAACTTGAAATTCAAATGAGGCGCTCCTCACCACGTGACCTTACTGCCGACACCAACGCATGCAACTGATTTACTATTTTTAGCCTGTTTCCAATCTGACTTACTATAAATAGTAAGTGCTCCGTTTGACTTGAAATTTCACCAGCAGATAGCCTGATGGATGCTGATCGCGATGGTTTACATCGGTTTTCGAAAATTCCGACTTTTTATGCCTCTTTCTGGGTCCCGAAGCTGGAAAACCTAATTCGCTCTGCATGCGTATCAAAAGATCTCTGTTTGCTCTCGTTTCTGTGGCACTGCGATCAGCTCGTGATTCTGAACTGCTGGGAAGCGGCTGCCGAGACACACCTGCTAAAAATAGCAAGTTCCTTACCGAGTGAGTATCTCCATTTGCATGTCACACCATCGCGAAGCTCTCGAAAAACCCATCAGGAATCATCCGACATGCAAAAGAAACCCTAACATGCAAACCCTAAAAATGGCCTCGGAAGGCCTAACTCTGAAAGTGGTCGCCTCGTTTTGCATGTTATATCATCGCGAAGGTCTCGAAAAACCCAGAAGGAATATGCCAACATGCAAAGACAAACTCTGCATCTGAACCCTGAAATTTGTCCCGGAGCTAGACTGCTAAAAATAGTAAGTTGTCTGTTTTCGCCCAAATTTTGCATACGAGTAACCTGATGCACTCTGAATGTTGTGTGACTGTCGGAGTCTCAAAAATGCTGACGAACTGTCCTGAATTTCACACTTACTAAAAATAGTAAGTACCTCAGAATCTGATAAAACTTTGCTGGGAGCCTGCTGGCAGCACACTAACAACAATGTTAAGCTCAATTTTCAATTTATTGACTCTATTCGACCCTGGACTGACCAGAAACGATGAAACCCTAATTTTCAGACTTGGTCAGTTTCATGCTTAAACTCACTGACGGGCGCAACCCCTCGAAAAGCGAACAGAAAAGAGACAGAGCGAGAGAGAGAAAGAGAAAAACCCAAGCCAAAAGACCAGAATGGAGCAAAAATTAGGGGGTCCCCATCTTGAATGGGGCGATGTGTGAAAAGGTCACAACAATACCTATAGTTTGTGCTTTCTTTATAGTGGAGTTCTTTGGCAATGCCAAAACTTTTCCATCCATAAAGATAACTCTATATCCATTGTCTTCAAGAGCAGAGATGGATATTAGATTCCTCTTTATTCCTGTACAAATAAGGCTCCAGTGAGTTGTAGGGAGAGACCAGAATTCAATTTGATGGTGCAAGTTCCAACCCCTTTTACGGGATGTGCAGAATCATCCCCAATAGTTACTTCTTCATCAGTTTCTTCAGTCATAGTATCTAGGTGTTCTTTGAACCCTATGATATGCCTTGATACACCACTATTAGTTACCCAGTTGTTGATATTGTTAGATACTTGGTAAGGCTGAATAGAAGACAAATTTCTTAGAGTCATAGTCTGTATTTGTTTTTTCCACTTTAGCAAAGGATGCTTGTTGTTTTGTTCTATCAGGGCACTTCATTGCATAGTGTCCATATTGATCACATTTGAAACATTGTATTTGGGAGATGTCTTTCCTTTTCTTTCACAAATGAGTCTAACTTATTTTCTTTTAGAATCATCATGATTCTGAATTTCCATGATGTGAAGTTGTTTGCACCTTCAAGACGGTCTTCAAATCTGATCTATTTGATTTATTAAAAATACGATTTTTTTAAATAATCTAATATCTAGATTTGATTCGGATTTTCTCAACTTGGCTCTAATACCATGTGAATGTAGCCAAATCTAATCAGATTTATTCTATGTGGAGAATAAGCAAATCTAAAATTCTGTGTATGTATTCTAAGTCAGAATTCTAATGTTTTGTTTCTGATCTTATTGCATAATATTAATGTATTTCGATATGCTACAATACAAGATTGAATTATGTCTTTATATCTTGAAGGGGAGACACACCTCTAGGAGAGACGCATCTCATGAGAGGACGTGTCTCCAAAAAGTGGAGACACGTCCGCTCATGGGACATGTCATTTGAGTACGTGGACTCCTCTTAGCCAACCAATAATTATCGGTGGCTAATCTCCAAACACCCGCATGTATTTAGCAAACAGCGATTAGTGTATGTTAAGATCGATCAGTATTTGATTTCGAATTTACTCATGATCAGAATTTCGAATAACTTACTTGTAGATATTATAGTAGATTTCAATTATATATAAATGATGATAATGCATAAATGCAATCATCATTTATATCTGACCGAAGCTACCTTAAATCAACAACAGTTGCAATTTACTCAAGAACAATCACAATCAGTGAATGTTTCCCAAGGCTCTCGGAATTTCAAAGCGACCTGAGGCATCTTTAAAGTAAAAGAAGGTAACAAAATGCTAAATCCAAAGACAATTAAAACTAAGCAAATACTTCAAAGTTCAAGGGAAAGTAAGACGAAAAATTTGACAAAAGATGCACAAGCTCCACAAGTTGAGAGGATTAATAAAATAAAAGCAAAGGAGATGGAAGCTGGTATACAGAAAGGAAGTCTCGTAATATTCTATCAAGGAAAAGATGAGCCAGATCCTTTCCTCCTTTCGATTCGTATTTTCAATAAGCTCCTACATAACTGCCTGACTGATTCGGGAGCATCTAGTAATGTAATGCCTCTAGCTATATGTCACAAATTGGGTTTGACTCCTACAAAAACAAACAAGAAGTAAACACAACTAGATAAGACAGAGGTTCTAGTTGTAGGGGAGTTAAACAATATCCATATGCAATTGTCATTTGATCCAAGGATTCAGTAGTTCATTGACATTTCTGTAGTTGATATCCCATATGGATATGGGATGGTTTTGGGTAAAGACTGGACTCGCAGGTTGAATGGTTACTTCACCACTAATTTCTCGCACATGTGGTTACGATGGTAGGGTATTCCCAATCAGATTAGAATTGAAAGCACACCAAGACTTAAGCTGATGATTACCGAGTATGGAGAAAACAATGAAGTTTTGTTTTGTGACACAGATCTGGGGCAATATAGGCCAAAAGCACAAGAAATCTTGATGCTACAATGCTCAAACACTCAGGAAGATTCACTGGAGATTTCAGACTCAACAAAAGTTTTTGTCAAGAGTGACGATGAACTATTACCAGATGAAGATGAAAGCATGTTTGAAAATTTTATAAGATTTGTTCTCAAAAGCGCAAAGCAAGGAAAAGAATTGGAAAGTCATGTTTTTGTACAGGATTTATTATTGCCCAATTGGTGTCGAATCCATAATGCTTTTCACTCTGAATTCTCTTGCACGATGTGTAAGATGGCTTTAGATCAAGTTCACAAAAGAATTTTTCAAGTTCTAGAACATGAGTACTTTAATTTGACAGTGGAGGACGAAGGAAGTAACTCCGATAAAGAGCCCTTATCAGCAAAAAAGATTCAAGAAGAAAATAAAATTCAGGAAGATCATCCAGTTTCAAAAGTTCAGAAGAAAGAAATACTCAGTCCTGAGCAATTACAAGATCGAGAGCAAGTTTAGACTTTGAGGTTTAACGGTTTGTTGATGTGTTTTTCATGACCGCACCAACACAGAATAAAGTCGCCAACAGCTACCCTATTCTCTCTTGATCAAAGTATCCAGCACGCTAAGATTGCAAGAGAGTTCGTGCATTCAACTCCAAGGTTCCTTCGGTGCAATAGAATACCCTCAATTGGCTCGATGTGTTTTTGCTGGTATTTCAAGGGGACTTACACAATTGTTCGGTAGCTTATAGCAAACAGCATATTAAGGGTTTCACGTGGTTCGAATGATTTGGCAGGTGAGTGTAAATTTCCTAACGCTAACCAGAAATGAACTGAATTTAAATGAGTGCAGGGCCTAAGAAGTTTATGTTCTATCTAAGGACGGGACGTGGAATCAATCTTGACAGACTCCAACCAAACTCTGCTCCGCCTCACGTTGGACAACTTACACAAAGTCGATGCAATCTTCAAGGGAGTAACAAGAGGTTTTCAAATTACAACTCAACATGTAAGTACCATCAGAACGACACATACAAACACATGAATCACAATCAAAGTTAAGTTTGTACTGTTTTCCTATTGACCACACAAGGAAAACTTGCCGTCAACAAGCCGCTAGTGGTATGGATTAAAACGAAGTTGCCTCGATTAACACCACAAATCCATAGCTAACACCTACTTGCATGAAAATAAAATTACGCTACTTTACACTACTTTACACTACTTGAAGTAGAAGGGATGAAGACACCTTGCTAGCTGCTTATAACAAAGATGAATTCACCATTCAATGAAAGATCTTTTATTATAATAGTTTTCACAACAATCTCTTACAAAGTTTTCAAGGGAAAACTTTCCTTCTCCTTCAAACTATGCTATGCTAAGCTATTACAACTAAAGTGTCTCTGCTCTACTCTCTAGTCTGATCTAGTGTGTAACTCTACTAAGGTACCAATGAGGGGGGATGCCCCTTTATATAGCTGGCCAAGTCCAATGGACGGCTCAGATTACAATCGGCTGGATGGCTTAGATTGAGTCACCTCAGCCCTAAAGATTCACCCTAAAAACCGCCATAAAGAAGAGTGGGGTAATAAATGAGCAATTAATGGCCACCATCTTCTAGAAGATTCCTGTTTTGAAACGCATTCACACTGTTCTTGTTCTGACTGCAAACTAGATAAGTCTGGTCAACACTGCCTCAATTTCTTGGATTGGTACGGCAGGAACATTCTTGATCTAACTCCAAGGCGGCAACCTCTTTCTCGTGCTCGACGATGATTTTCCTCTTTGATGTTCTTCAACTTTGAAGTACTTGCTTGGGTTTCCATTTTTTTTCTATCCTAAGCTTTGAAAACATTTCTTCTTTGCCACTTGAGTTGGGCACATACTAGGTTATTCCAACACTTAGCCATTTCTTGCGACTTTTCTTCCTTCATGATTTTATCATCTTGGACTATTTGCTTCATTACTTCAAGTCACCATGCTCCAGTCCCGGCGTTCATCCTACAAAACAAACAAAAGAAGAGCATCAAAACACTTCATCATATAAATTCACCTTACTTATCTGATTTTCATGCTTTAATTTCCAAGGGTTCATCATTTTTCTCCAGCCAACTTTGCTTTCTTCATGATTTTTCAACATCTGTAGGCTAGGGCGTTCACTTTGATATTTCATCCAACTCTGGCTTGAGGAAAATTGTTTTCATCTAGAACTTGATCAAAAATCATCTAGTCACCCAACTTCAAATTCATCACACAAGGCATTTTATCTTCAAAAACATCATTTATTCCCTGCCTTAGAATTTTTTTCAAATTTTCCTTAGGAAATTCACCAACCTGGTGTCCATCAAAAATCTTCACCTTGAAGGCTTCCGCGAAGTGTGGAAGACTTTAAAATCCAATCCTCATCGTAGACGTCCAATACCCAAAAGAAAATTCCCTTCAGAAAGCATCGAATTCATGTGTCTCCAAACGAAGGGGTACATTTAATTTTTGAATTTTAAACCTTAGAAAAATATTTCTCCATCAAATTTATCCTCATTCTTCATCTTTGGGCATATTTTCCTTGCTCTGCCTTGACAAATTTTTTTTACTCAACTTCATGAAGCTGGCACATTCGGATTCCTTCCTACCAATTTATCCATGCCATAGCAAATTTTATCATCACCTCAAACTCAGGCATATTCCTCTAGAGGTGAAATTTCAACACTTAGAAAAATTTTAACATTTTTCATGAGCATGGGCACATATAGGGGATCTAGAAGGAATTTTGAACACTTAGCATTTTATTCATCACCATCTCTTTCCAAGGGCGCATATGACCTTCTCTACTTTCATTTTGTGATACTTAGAAGAATTTTCAATCAGCTCCTTGAGGTGGGCGCATTTGGGGGTAGGAGCTTTTAATTTGCTTGCCTTTGAAAATTTTCAACTCACCTCCTTCAAGGCTAGGCGCATATAGGGTGTAATACTTCAAGTTTAAATGCCTTAGACATTTTCAAGGCCTTATCTTCTACTTGGGCGCATATGACCCTTCAAGCTCTCAATTTCAATGCCTTAGAAAAAATTTTAAACCAACCTCTTGGCACTTGGGTGCATTTCACCCCTTCTAGTTTCTTTTTTGAAGACTTAGAAAATTTCTTACCTTGCTCTTGTCTTTGGGTGCATTTGGGGTGTTGTGGTTTCAATTTCCATGCCTTAGATTTTTTTCCAATGGCATCTCCATGCAAGTTGGGCGCATTTAGCTAGGCCTACTTCAAGTTTCAAACACTTAAACCTTTTCCAAGTTTCTTCCAAGTCAAAGGCGCATTTCAAGGTTCTTACCCCAAGTTTCAACACTTAGAAAAAAAATCTGAATGACCTCTCTCTACGTTGGGCACATTTGGAGGCCTGAGCTTCAAATTTGCAACACTTAGTGGAATTTTCACTCCATCTCTATCCTAGGCGCATTCAAGGGCAGCTACTTCCAATTTGTAATACTTAGAATATTTCACTTCCAACTCTTCTCAAGGTGAGGCACATATAAAGGTCCCTTCTTTCAATTTTCATGACTTAGTCAACTTTCAAGTTAGCTCCAAGCTTAGGTGCATATGAGGGCAGGAGCTTTCATTTTACCACACTTAGAAATTTTCCAACTCACTTTAAGCTTGCAAGGGCGCATTTCAAAGGGTGCACTTTCAATTTCAAGTACTTAGTAAATTTTTACCCTCCAATCAAGGCTAGGGCGCATATGGAGGCTTGAGCTTCAAATTTTCAAAACTTAGTCACATTTCCAGCTTCCCTCTTCAACTAAGGCACATCTAGGGTCTTCTACTTCCAATTTAGCAGACTTAAACAAATTTCAAGGCATATCTCTTCAAGCTTGGGCGCATTTAGCCTTGTGAGCTTCCATTTTTCATGCCTTAGTAGAATTTTCATCCATCTTCAGCTTCTCAAGGTGCATTTGGCAAGTCGAGTTTCCACTTTGCCAGACTTAGATAGATTTTCAACTCACTTCAGCTTGTTAAGGCGGATTTAGGGAGGTGTTCTTCTGACTGCTCATGATGTCTCCAGCTGGCCCTAGTTTTCTATTTTTAGAAAGTTTTGCATTCTTCATGTTTTAAGCTGAGGTCTGGCTCTGGAAGGCTTGATTTTTGCTTTGCCTCGATCCTCGTGACGTGACTGAGTTATTGGCACCTGATGCTTGCATGTACCTGCTATTTTTAGCAACTTACTAAAAATAGCAACTGCTCAAAATGTGCTTCAAACTTTGCGTGTTGATTGCCTGAAGGATGTCGATCGTGGCTGAATACTGCTTTTGTGTGAATGTCGTGTTTTGCCCTAGATTTTAGGAAACCCTAATTCCTCTGCACAGGCCTACTAAAAATAGTAAGTGCTTGATGTTTGAAACTCTACAACTCCGTTTGACTTGAAATTCGTGCCATGGGATCCTCATCATTTGTTTGACCTGCTTACACTGGTGTCTCGTGCTGAGCTGCTATTTTTAGCATGTTTTTGGAGGTGGTTTACTATTTATAGCGACTGCTTGATTTCGAGACTTCCACAACTCCGTATGCCCTGAAATTTGAATACTGTGACCATCATCAGTAGACTTTCCTGTTCACACTAGCGCTTGATGCCGACTTACTATTTATAGCCTGTTTCAGAAGTGGCTTACTATAAATAGTAAGTGCTCCAATTTCCTTCAAATTTTACTGGTGGAGAGCTTGAAAGATACTGATCGCAATGGGATACACCGGTTTTCAAAAATTCTGGCATTTGACCCCTCATTTTTGGTCCCGAAGCTGGAAACCCTAATTCGACTTGTATGTCTATCAAACGACCTCTGTTTGACCTTGTTTTTGTTGACTTTGCCTTGTTTATGATCCTGATGCACTGGGCAGCTGTCGGAATGGACCTACTAAAAATAGTAAGTGGTTGAAAAAGTGACCAACTAGCTATTGGATGATTTTGCATGTCACATTGCCCAAGAGATCTCCAAAAAAACCAGAAAAACCCAAAAAAATGATCAACATGCAAGCACTAGCTAAAAATAGTAAGTCCCGAAAAAGTGACCAACTCTGCTTGCATGTTACCTTGTTGCGAAGCTCTCGGAAAACCCAGAAAATATCCAGACATGCGTTGAAAACTCTGACATGCAAACCCTAAAAATAGCCTCTAAAGCCCAAATCATTGAAAGTCGTCATCCCGTTTTGCATGCTATATCACTGCAAAGGTCTCGAAAAACCCACAAAGAATCTTCAGACATGCATCTGAAAGTCCAACATGCAAACCCTAAAAGTGGCCCTCGAAGGCAGGACTACTAAAAATAACAAGCTGTTTGTTTTGGCTCAAATTTTGCAGACAAGCAGCCTGACATGTCCTGGATGCAGTGTAACGATCGACACTTCAAAAGTGCTAAGAGAATGCCCCAAATTTGGTACTTACTAAAAATAGTAAGTCGTCAGAATCCACTGAAATTTAGTTGGGAACCCGCTGGAAGCATACTGACTGCAACGTGAAGCTCAAATTCAACTTATTCACTCCATTTGACTTCAAATTGACCAGAAAACTCAAAACCCTAATTCTATAGACTTAGCCAAAATCTCACGTTTAAGCTCAAAGGCGGGCACATACCCGGAAAGGCAGACAACAGAAGAGAGAGATAGAGAGAGAGAGACAAAACCAAAGCCAAAAGACGAGGAACGAAGCAAAAATTAGGGGGCCCCATTTTGAATGGGGTGATGTGTGAAAAGGTCACAACACGGTTCAAAGTCCAAGAAAGGAAATGGAGCTGGTTATGAATTGATCAGTCCATCAAGTGAGACTTACCTAGCCGCACTAAGGTTACAATTCCCATGCACCAACAATGTGACAGAGTATGAATCATTGGTTCATGAATTGTTGCAAACAATTAGAAAAGGAGTCAAGATTTTGTAGGTTTATGGGGATTCGGAAATTGTAGTAAAACAAGTAAGAAAGAAGTATATTTGCCACGACAAAAGATTGTCTAGATACAGAAATCGGGTTTGGGATCTCATTGAAAGTTTTGATGCTTTCAATATCAATATTGTTCACAGAATAAAGTGGCAAATTCATTGGCACAATCAGCAAGCTCATTAGAACCACTTGAGATGGATGCTTTGAAGAAATTTATAGTTGAAATCACATCAACACCATCAGTTCCTGACAACATCACGAATTTCCAAGTATCTGATGATGACAAACACATTCTGGATTTCTTAACAAATTTCAACGTTTTCCTCACACAGGTCATCGATGAAGAAGAAGAAAGAGAAGTTGAATTTGATGCAAATGGTATAATGAATTTGAAAACCAATACCATCCCCAAGGGAATGATACAACTTGAAAGGATCTTCAATCAATATCAGATCCATGCAATCAAATACTAGAGGGATAAAGGAGGCCAACATGAAGCGGTAAATCTGGGAACAAAAGATGAAGTTAAGAATGTTCTCATCGGCAAAGTATGCACACCTAAAGAGACGGAATGAATAATCAGAAGCCTAAAAAAGTTTTTAGATGTTATTGCCTGGAGTTACAAGGATCTGAAGACCTATGACACATCCATCATCACACATACAATTCCCCTCAAGGCAAGTAGCAAACCGTTTAGGCAACGTCAAAGGCCAGTGAACCCTTTGTGGGAGCCCCTCATCTTCCAAGAAGTGAAGAAATTGTTGTCAGCAAGCATTATCTTTCCAGTACACCATTCAATGTGGGTCACCAATCTGGTACCCGTTCGCAAGAAAAATGGAGAGATACCACTATGTGTAGATTTTGGAAATCTTAATAAGGCTTCAGAAAAGGATAATTACCCTCTTCCCTCATTGGACGAGGTAGTACAAATCGTAAATGGGTCACAAATGATGTCTTTCTTGATGGATATTCTAGGTACAATCAGGTGCTAGTAGAACATGAGGATAGACTAAAGACTGCGTTCACAACGAAGTGGGGTACATTTGCATACAAAAGAATTCCATTTGGGTTGATGTAATGTCCCCTTCTTGAGCATGATCTTTCCAGTGACCGTTAGCCTATTTTGGAGACCCGTAGGCTATTCGGAAGGTGAAATTAGGGTTTCATGTTTCGAAGGATGCTCTTGCTTGAGGTTGGTTGTTTCAATGGCCGATTCTTTCTGGGTTTTCAGAGAGCTTCACAGTGATATGTTGTTCTTGGCATTCTGAGCAATTTCAGAAATTTATTATTTTTAGTAAATTCTATTTCTGGCAGTGGTCCTTTTGGTCTCGGCACAGTTGACTTTCCTCTTCAGTCGACTCAATTGGTTTATTCAGATTCTGGCTTCGGTATGCAGTTTCAGAGAGATAAGTTCATTTCACTTAAATAACATTATATTTTAATGTTATATTACCCCCTTGGCCTAGTCTCTTAACTTAATGATGTTTTAAAAGGTGGTCTTTAAGGGGTGGCGCCATCATTGAAATAATTTTATAATTATTAAGGGTGAATCAAAGCCTTAATATTGGACGTCATTATTAAAGTGATGAATTTATTTAAAAAGTCAAAATTGAGCTTTGAAGAAAGGGACGCCATCTTTTGGAGGATTAGGGTTTGACTCAGGAAAGAAGATTAGGGTTTCGAGAAGGTCAACGACAAATTATAAAAGGAAGCCTTTGGTTCTCTTTTCAGCATCTTTTGTCTACAGGAATGTTATGCTGCCGGATTGGCTTTGGGATTGCTTCGAGGAATGTACACCTCCTAGCTTGGCATTGCTTCTCGCTTGAAAGATAGCGACTAGTGGTGAGATAGTGTAGTTTGAGAGTCTTGCATTAGGATTTGTGCATTGTAATCAGCTTGTGACTTTCTAGTTCAGATTTATGCATGTTAGAGAAATTCTGGAAATTGCATTTGTAGTACAGCAAATTGTCTGTTTTATTCATAAGTCAAAAATTACCAAAAAAATCCTTCTGGGTACTGTCTATTTCTCTCTGTCTGGTAGGGGTGACCCTTTTCTCCAGTTTGTAGATTTTTTAGTGAAGTTTTGGATTTTTAAAGGCAGGTTGAACTTCTTGCTGGGCCGTACCATCTGTCCTTGCATTGATTTTCGTGCATAAATAACATAAGGTCTTTTGAGTGAGTTTCAGTGTTCTAATTTGGTCGCCATCATACTAGGATCTTTATGCATTTCGTTTCATGAAATTTGAGTGAGTTTGGAGAAAGTTGTGAGTGAATTTGTGAGTTTCAGGGCTGCTGTTCGTGCACGTGGAAAACAGGGCTGTCACAAATCAGATTGTCAGGTTGGCTCTAATAATTGAGTTTTTGATCTAAGCTTTATTATTCAGTGAAGGAAACTCCATATATATTGTTGCAACTCTATTTATCTCGTGAGTCACATTGATAGCAAGGTCTTATCTTTCATATTGTAAGCTGACAATAGTACTGACAGCAGTTGTTATTCTTGCTTATCATGATTTGTAATGCCCAACTTTACATTCAGTAATTGCAATTGTATTTCCTTTACCTCCGCCCTATGGTAGCTCCTTTCCCACTCCGGGTTAGAAAGCACATTCTGGGTGTCGAGTACTTTTAGCATTCTAGCTTATTTTCCTTCAAAGCATTGTAACTCTTAGCACTCCGCCATATGGTCGCCTCAATTCCATACTGGATTGGGTAGCACATACTTGGTGTTGAGTTTTCTTTCAATACTTGTAGTGTAGAAGATCCTCTAACCATATGCTCACCATCATCGGCGCCATTCTTGGTTAGAGTTCCTTCCAGTTCTGTTTCTGCATTCAGATCCTCTGACCAATGCTCACACCTTGCCCACATCGGGATCCTGGTGTACATTCTAGTTAGAGTTGCTTCAACATCGTTTTGGTTTAGATCTAACCTTAACGGGTGCGTTTGTTTGTAAACTGTTATTGAAAATTTGAAAAAAATTAGCTCGGAATATTTCAGTGGTATCAGAGCCAAGATCTTGCCATCCTGTGAACAAGCCGTCTATGAGTGATAGAGAAAAGAGATACATTGCAAGGGAAGACAAGAAAGTTGGAAAACAGTTTCAGCCCTATCAGGCTCCAGAAGGCCAGACAACTTCAGAGGTTTTGAGGGCTCATTGGGAGTCTTCTCAGGAAACAGACATGGCAGAAGGTGAGCGATCAGTTGGGGGTAACGAGAGGTTTACCAGCAGCAGAGATGATAGTGGAAAGGGAAGAGACAAATCTATAAGTCCCGGAAAGAGATTTGAAAGGAAGATGGATGCCTTGATGGACATGGTATCTCTCATGATGGGGAAAGTAGGCCAGAACACAACTCCACAAAGTAACCCTGGACATAGAGGAGAACACAATGCCTCCAACCACCATGATGGACATGTAGCTCAGCCTATTTCAAACAACACTTACATCTCAGCCAGGCCCTTCAAACCCACCTTCTTGGTGCCCGCAAACACTCAACCTGATCCTGAAGAGAATGCTTCATTCGTGGAGCAGTTGAGACTTGGCCGTGCGGAGTATGATTCTCTCTCTGATGAAATCAAGAGGGATATGTCCTATAATGACTTTATGGATCATAAAAGAAAGAATAAGGGACAAGGGAGACATCATGAGCAAAGAAGAACAACAATTCAAGGGGACTTGTATCAAGCTATCAACAAGGTTATACTTCCACACTATGACGGGAGTGATAACAGTTCAGCTCGAGCTTGGATTCAAAAGCTGGATAACTATCTAGCTCTTAGACCCATGGCGGAAGAGGAGGTGATTAAGTTCGCTACGCTACACCTAGATGGAGTGGCGCACGAGTGGTGGTACCATAGCCTAGTCACCTTGGGTCATCGGTCTATCACAACCTATGATGAGTTCACCAATAGGCTCATCGAGAGATTTGAGAAAAAAGATCCTGAAATTCATTTCAGAGAATTGGCACAGTTGAGGCAGTATGGCACAGTTGATGCCTACATAGCTGAGTTCTAGAGACTCTCAGTCATGGTCATTGGAATCATGGAGAGGCGGTTGGTGATCCTTTTCAATGAAGGATTGATGGAACCACTTAAGGGATGGATTAAAGCTTTTGATCCACCCTCCCTTCAGGAGGCCATGAAGAAGGCAAGAAACATGGAGTGGGCAGCTCCTAAGGCAAAGTTTCAACCCAGGCCATCCTTTCACAAAGGGGATAAAGGGAAAAGACCTCATCAAAGACCTCCTTTGAGACCTCAGCATAAGGAGTTCAAACATCATAATCCTCATGTCACAAGATTAGATCCTGAGACACTAAACGAACTCAGAAGAAAGGGGTTATGTTTCCGGTGTAGGGAAAAATGGTCTCAAGATCATGTTTGCCCAAAGGGAGTTAAATTTAATCAGATTGAGTACTATTCAGCTGGTGAAAGTAATTCTGATTTTTCAGACCAGCAATCTGATTTTGAAAATAGTGAAGTAGAAAGGGTTCCAGAAGAGTCTGAAGATGAAAAGGAAAGTGGAGGTATTTTGGCTCAGCTTTCGAGTTTTCAAATAAATGAATCCTTCAAGGTTCGAGGGATGATTAAGGGGCAGCGAATAGTTGCTTTGATTGACACCGGGGCAACACATAACTTCATTGATAAAGTTGTGGTGGCAAAGAAGGGGCTGCAAACAAAAGAGTTTGAAGGCTTCAAGGTCATGGTTGCTGATGGATTCCACATTTCATGTACCAAGAAGATCTCAAACATGACTATGCAGTTGGGAAACTATGAAGTCAAGGATGACTTCTATGTAGTCAACATTGGAGATACGGATGTCGTTTTGGGCATTCAATGGCTGCGTTCCCTTGGAGAGATCTCCTTAAATCTGCAAACTATGGAGCTCAAGTTTCAATCCGATGGGAAGAGGGTAGTACTAAGAGGAATGTCCAATGGGGGTCCTCGGGTTGTATCATTCAAGAGAATGGCAAGGCTGGTTCGTCATGATCAAGTTGAGTGGGCTGCAGAATGTATGATTCTTCCTGCTAGTCCGGTTGACACTAAGAGAGACTATCCTCCTGATGTTCAGTCTTTACTCACAGAGAAGAGCAAGGTATTTGCTGATCTACCTCCTAGACCACCACCTGAGCGGGGTTCGGAGCATATCATAGAGCTCAAGGAAGGAGCTAAACCCGTTATTACAACTCCCTATCGGTATCCTAAGAAGCAGAAGGATGATATCGAGAAAAACATTCAGGAACTCTTGGAGATGGGTGTTGTACCCAGACCAAATTTTTTTTGCTTCATCAAGGTGTTTTGCATAAATTAGTCTAAATCTTGCTAAAATGAGGTAAAACACAGTTTTGGGCAATATCAAGCATGGAGTTTTTGTCAATATTTTGTCAGTCAAAGTCAGTTTTATTTAATAAAACTTGAAGCAGAGACTCAAAATGGAGCTTTTCACAATGGAGGATCATTTCACGACAGCATTTCATGTTGCATACGGTCTTTCCAGTGATCGAGACAGAGTTTTCAGTGATTAATTTATGAAGATTTCTCAGGAAAAAGCACAAAAGCACAACTATAGCCCAGGGGCGCCCAACTTTTTGAAGGTTAAGATTTTGCTAAAAACGTTCAAGCATCCAATCAATCTCTTCAGAATCGGTCTGGCTATCCGATAAGCTATCCAGCGTAGCTTTCCGAGACCCACAGCTTCGGCAACTGGCGATAGAAGATGAAATTCTCAAAGTTCCAGATATGAGAATTTTGTCACTTTCAGGCAAAAGCGCAACTCTAGCCTAAGGGCGCCCATCTTAAGGAGGAGGTAAATCTTGGCATTTCTGATAGCTGATACAGTCAATTTGTTCACAATTAGTCTACTCATCCAACGAGATATCAAATGCAGTCATCCGAGTTTCAGAACTCTGGCAGCAGTCGTCTGAAGATCAGCTTATAATGGAGTTTTCACGTTTCTGAGCTTCTTCGTTGATTCCCAGTGCAAGTACAGCTCAGGGGCGCTGGTTTAAATGAGCTTCAAGATGCCAAAATTTGTAGACAAAGTCTTCCTAACATTAGTAATACTCTAGCCTAGCTCCGCGATGCATCATCCTGCTTGTCGATCCGACATTACAGGTGATCGTGGCGGAAGTTCTACCAAGCACGTAATTTCACGGGTGGACCAACATACAATTTACAGTGTATTTCTACAGTCTAGAGGCGCCTAGCCTTTAGGCCTATCAGATGAGTTCGTTCGCGTTCGAAGTCTTCACGGCTTTTGAGCGTAATCATTTTATCTATTCAACGAGCCTAACCGTCAGCCTTCGGGATTTGGCAAACGCTCGTACGTGCGAGGTCTTTGGCGAGATGCTGAAGAGTGAGGACATCCGGAAAATGGCCGGGTCTGGAGCGGTAATTTTAAATAAAATATGCAATGGAGTTTTTGAGGTCTTAGAAGCAGTTTTCTTGCTTCATCGTCTCTAGAGACTTCTCTTGTGGGCCCTTCTGGCTGTCCGTTAAAACAGATAGTGCTTGAATCGGGTCTTCCCAGCTCCAGATATCAGAGGACAAAGTAGGGTACTTGGTTGAAAGTTCAACTTTCATTAAAATGACATCAGTGCGACTATGGCCCAGGGGCGCTTTTACTTTTGAGGCCCTTAACACAGCTTCCAAATGTCGTATGTATATCCGTTGGATGCAGAATGTCTCCAGGCACGCAGTGAGCTTCGTTTCCTATCAGCAAGGTTCATCGTTCGCCGTCAGCAGTCGTTTGAAGTGTCAGATGGCAGTTTAGGAAAATGGCTAAGTCTGGAACCCATAAAAGCAATTTAATCAAGGGCGCCTAATTTTTCAGGGTGTTAAACGATGCATTTTGCAGTAGTGTCTCCCAGCAGACATTTCTTCCTTGTTCAACAGGCTTTCCGATGAATATCTATGATTAGTCTCAGCATCACCTGGTCATTCAAAAATCAGTGTCGAAGTTGGTCAGTCGTGACTTTGTCGTCAGCTATAAAATAGGAAGTTAATAAAAAGTGCAATAGCTTGAGCAAATGGACGCCTATGAGCTCAGATGATGACTTTTTGGAATCGGTTAAGTCCAACGGTGAAGCCTAAGGCTTCATTCAATTGTCAACTGGAGTTTCAAATATTTTGCATATTTTAGCATTGAGTGGCAATTTTCTATTTTTGGCGCCTTTGCTATTGCATAATAAATATTTTATTATTATTTATTTTTGAACTTCCAGTCAATGTCAATTCAACTGAAGGGCGACCAATGGGAAGGCTTCTATTTTCATCATGGTTTTAAATCTTGCAGTTGCCAGATTGATGCGAATTTCATCTTGTTTAAGTATGGCGCCATCTTCATTTATTATTCATAAAGCTAAAGAGAAATTCGTTTTTCTTAAGAGAAATTCATATTTTTCAAGCAAAATTCGTTTTTCTTCAAGGCAAAGGCGTATTTTCAAGCAAAATTCGTTTTTATTCAAGAGAAATTCATATTTTTCAAGCAAAATTCGTTTTTCTTCATTCACAAGGCGTATTTTCAAGGGAGATTCGTATTTTTCAAGGCAATTCATATCTTCAAAGTCAAAATTCGTTTTTCTTCAAGCAAAGGGCGAATTCTTTCAAAGCAAAGGCAAATTTCTCATCTATTTGCAAAGGCGATTTCTCCAATCACATTCTTTTGCAGGTTAAAAGTTCACGATTGTCAGCAATTTGAAGAATTCAAGGGCGATTTTCATTGAAGAAGAGCATACAAAAAACGTCTTTTTCCTCCTTGGTTCTCAGATTTCTCTTAGTTTTCAATTCGCATGTTCCTGAAATTGGCAAAATTCAACAAGTCTCAACATCTGGATCATTTCTATATAGCTTCCTCGAATTAAAATCGTGCGTTTGATTTTTCAGGAATTTTTAACTTCAGAACATTCATTTTTGAGTTTCTAATTTTCTCAACCCGAAAAATTCTTTGCATGGTCGAGTAGAAGCCAGATTTTCACATTTCTGATATTCTGGGTTGTCTTAGAATCTTTTTCTGGACAAAACCCATATCTCAGATTTTTGCCGAAATAACTTTTCAAACAGGGTATTTTTAGTCTCAGCAGGCTATTTTTAGTTTTCTAGAAAAGTTGTCAGAATATAGCTGTGTTCACAGTCAACAGGCGAGTTTTACAGAGTGCAGTACACACAGACTGAATTCAAGACCAAATTGGTCTTAATTCATGATTTCGTCAGAAAAGCTGAGACCAATTTGTATCAAGTGCATTCAGAGGGTTGACAGGCGTGATTACTCAAATCCATATGGTTGCATGCCTCGTATAGCCGATTGTCTTCCAAAGCCGGTTTAGAGGGTTGATACTGTTGGAATTTTGCATGTGTAGCAAGTTCGTTTGCATTTCTCACAACCAGAGTGTGCACAGTCAAATCTTGCAGTTTCGTCATGGAGAAACATCAAAGATATCAAGTTGCCGAAGAGATAGTGGCCATCACTTCAGTTACGGAGCCGCCAAAATTACCAGTCAGTGAGTTGCTAGTTTGAGTGTGCAAAGATTGCTCAAGTTGCTGACATTCAGATGCTGATGCAGTTAACAATCTCATTGAGGGATTGATTGTTCGAGATCACGACCAGTAGACTTCAGTTCCCACCTCTCAGGATAGACATTACGCACAGGAGTTAACTTGGCGTTACCCTTTCAAGTTAACTCGATGTTGTCATCACATGCATATCTATTCTGAGATCAGCTTTACACACTTGGAGTTTCTTTTAGGGTTTTTTACGTTAACTGATGGTAGTCTTCCAGTTAACATGCTTTCAATAAGGACGTGCATGCTCGCACAATTGTCCATTTTTAGATTAGATGTTTTGCTAACCGATGGTGGTTTTCCCAGCTTAACCTGTGATAGCTTCATTTCATTAGGGTTTGGCAGCCAATCTTGCATGCATTGCAAGACTGTAGATGACTCAAGGTGATTTTAGGGTTCCCTACACCTTGATGTATATAAATAAGAGCTCTTGCTCATTTGTAATTAACTTTTGTTTGAGAGAGAAATATATGCTGCGCCTACCTTGCCCTCAATATTGCTCTTTTGGTATTTGTTCATGTGTCTTCGCTATTACAATTAATTGTTATGCCACATAGGGTTTCATGCAATTGTAATGGTGAATTCTTTCTGTTTTGTGCAACTTTACCATTATGATCAATTGTTATGCCACATAGGGTTTCAAGAGGTTGTGATGATAAATCTGTTTTGTGAATCTTTTATCATTATGATCAAGTGTTATGCCACATAGGGTTTCGTGAGATTGTGATGATAAATCTGTTTTGTAAGTCTTTACTATTTTGATCAAGTGTTATGCCACATAGGGTTTCATAAGATTGTCATGGTAAATTCTTAAATTTGTTTTGTGCCCAATAAACTTATCTAGATTGAGCTGATAGATGCACCACCTTGCCTTCAAGTAGAGAATCTAAACTCGTTTATCGTCCGATAGTCAAACCCTGCTCCATTTCCTCATGCTCTGTTTTCTTGAGGAAACTGGATAGATTTAAAGTAGTTAGCTTAGTTGTAGTTAATGATCTGCTTGAAACCAGAAAATCCTTAGTTACAGCGTTCTTGGTTTTCTTAACCTTGTGCCTCTTCCAGCTGAGAACAAAAAGATAGGACTTAGATTACTTCTCTTTTCATGCATTCCGGCACAACGAGGGAGCTTCCCCTCCTAATTTGAAGAGCACTCATTGCGTAGTGTACATAGCTGTCCGTACAAACCTGCACTCCAGAGGTGTTAGATTTGACGCCAACAATGGGTTTTCATTAGATCCAAGCAGAGCCCTTTAGCATCTCGCGGTGGTTTTGTGAAGAAGAAGGATGGTACCATGCACACGTGTGTGGACTATCGTGCTTTGAATCAAAGCACCATCAAAAACCGATACCCCATTCCAAGGATAGATGAGCTCATTGATGAGCTACATGGGGCCAAGTTCTTCTCGAAGATCGATTTGAGATCGGGCTACCACCAGATTCGAATGAGAGGATCTGATGTTGAGAAGACAGCTTTCAGATGTCACTATGGCCACTTCGAGTTTCTAGTCATGCCATTTGGGCTGACTAATGCTCCTGCTACCTTCCAGTCTTGTATGAACAGAGTTTTTCAAAAGCAGTTAAGGAGGTTTGTGTTGATATTCTTCGATGACATTTTGATTTACAAAAAGACTTGGGAAGAACATCTCAAGCACTTGGAGGAAGTGCTTAGCATCTTAGAATCTGAGAGCCTGTTTGCCAAAGAGTCCAAATGTGAATTTGGAATGAAGGAGTTACTTTACCTTGGCCACATAATCAGTGCTGAGGGAGAAAAAGTTGATCCTGAAAAGATCAAAGCAGTTGTTGATTGGCCACCTCCTGAGAACTTGACTCAGTTGAAAGGGTTTTTGGGTCTATGTGGATTTTATCGTAGATTTGTGAAAGGCTACTCACAGAATGCTGCTCCTCTTACTGATCTCACGAAAAAGGGAGCCTTTTGTTGGTCAAAAAAGGCTCAAATTACTTTTGATAAGTTTAAGAGGATCATGAGCTCTTGTCCAGTTTTGGCTATTCCGGATTTCTCCAAGCCTTTCGAGCTACAATGTGATGCATCTGGTGAAGGAGTTGGGGCTGTTTTGATGCAAAACAAACATCCAATAGTGTTCGAGAGTAGGAAGCTAAGAGGTGTTGAAAGAACCTACTCCATTTATGACAAGGAAATGCTTGCCATTATGCATGCATTAGCTAAGTTCAGACAGTATTTGGTGGGAAACAAGTTCGTGGTTAAGACTGATCACAATAGTCTTAAACACTTCATGCATCAGAAAGATCTGAACGAGAGGCAACAAAAGTGGGTGAGTAAGCTTCAAGCTTACGACTTTGACATTGAGTATGTCAAAGGGAAAAATAACGTTGTGGCTGATGCTCTGTCTAGGAGACCCCATTTGAGCTCATTGTGTGAGCTTACCACTGATTGGAAGGACATGTTGCTTGCTGATTATGCCAAAAATCAGTTTGCAACCAGCATCATTGAGGGTACTTTTCATGACGAAAGGTACAAGGTGATTGAGGGGTTGATACACTATAAGGGTAGAATCTTTCTGGTGGTTGATTCTAAGCTCAGGAAGAAGATTTTGTTGACATTTCATGACATTCCGCTTGCTGGTCACCAAGGATTCTTTAAGACATATAGGCAGATCCGGGAAAGATTTTCTTGGAAAGGGTTGAAAGGAGAAGTTCAACGCTACATTCAGGAGTGTCCCGTTTGTCAAATGAACAAGAATGAGCATACTCTACCAGCTGGTTTGCTGCAACCTCTTCCTATTCCCAATCAAAAATGGGAAAGCATATCGATGGACTTCATCACAGGGTTGCCCAAGGTCCAAGGGAAGGATTGTATCTATGTGGTAGTGGATAGACTAACAAAATTTGCTCACTTCTTCGCCATTACCAGCTCTTTTTCAGCAGCTCAAGTTGCAGATCTGTTTTTTCATGAGGTGTTTAGGTTACATGGGCTGCCAAAAAACATTGTGAGTGATAGGGACAGCAAGTTCCTAAGCACTTTTTGGCAAGAGGTCTTCAGAATGAGTGGTACTGTGCTTACTCCAAGCACTAGTTATCACCCCCAAACAGATGGACAAACGGAAATAGTGAACAAGTGGTTGGAAGGCTATTTGAGAAACTATGTTTCCGAGCAGCAAAGAGCATGGGTGAAGTGGCTTCACATAGGCGAGTACTGCTATAATTCTTCCTTTCACATGTCAATAAAGATGTCACCTTTCTTGGCTCTTTATGGGTATGAAGCTCCTAACTTTGCTGATTTGGTGTTTGGCGATAGCAAAGCTCCTCAAGCCAAGGACTTATTGCAGCAGAGTCAAGACATCATGAAATCATTGAAGAACAATCTGCAGATTGCACAGAATCAGCAGAAGATGTATGCTGATCAGAGGCGTGTCGAGCACTCTTTCGAGGTTGGGGATATGGTTTATCTCCGATTACAGCCGTACCGACAGTCTACTCTCAAGAAGAATGGAGCTGAGAAGCTCAAACCTCGCTTCTATGGGCCGTTTAAGGTTATCAGAAAGGTGGGAGCAGTAGCATATGAGTTGGAGCTACCTTCGAGTAGCAAAGTGCACAATGTCTTCCACGTGTCTCGCCTCAAGAAGGCACTTGGGCACAATGTTATTGCTTCATCACAATTGCCGCCTTTGGATGAAGAAGGACAGTTGGTTTTAATTCCAGAGGAAATTCTTGATTCTCGTGAGCGTTCTTTGAGGAAAAGAACAATCAGAGAATATTTGGTGAAGTGGAAAAACATGCCTATAGAGGATGCAACTTGGGAGAATGATGAGATTCTGCAGCATCCTGGTTTGCGATTGCTTGAGGACAAGCAATCTTGGGGAGGGAGGGCTGTAATGTCCCCTTCTCAAGCATGATCTTCTCAGATGACCGTTGGCCTATTTCGGAGACCCGTAGGCTACTCAGAAGGTAAAATTAGGGTTTCTTGTTTTGAAGAATGCTCTTGCTTGAGGTTGGTTGATTCAATGGCGGATTCTTTCTGGGTTTTCAGAAAGCTTCGCAGTGATATGTTCTTCTTGGCATTTTGAGCATCTTCAGGAATTTACTATTTTTAGTAAATTCTATTTCTGGCAGTGTTCCTGTTGGGTTCGGCATGGTTGACTTTTTACTTCAAACTGATCAGTTGGCTTGCTCATTTATGGCTTCGGGGCACAATTGGAGAGATAAGTCGAGCTATTTAATTAAAGTCATGTTTTAATGTTATATTTTAACGTTGACCCCCTTGGCCTAGCTTCTTCACTTTAAGTCTTTTTAAAAGATGTTCTTTAAGGGTGGCGCTTCATTAAAGGAAATTAATTATATCTTTTATAAAGAAGTTTAATCCAAGCTTTAAGTGGACGCCAATTTCAAGGAAGAATTAAAGTGATATTAAAAGACAAAGTTTTGCTTGGAAAAGTGGGACGCCACCTATGGAAGAATTAGGGTTTGACTCAAAAAAGAAGATTAGGGTTTCGAGAAGAGTCAACCGAAAATTATAAAAGGAAGCCTTTGGTTTTCATTCAGATTATCTTTGTCTACAGGAATGTTATGCTGCCGATTTGGCTCTGGGATTGCTTCGAGGAATGTAAGCCTCCTAGCTAGGCATTGCTTCTCGCTTGAAAGATAGTGACTAGTGGTGAGATAGCGATAGATTGAATGTTTCATTGTGAGATTTCTGCATTTTAGTTTTGTGAGGGTTTGAAATCAGACTTATGCATATTAGACAGACTTTAGAATTGCATTTTTCCTTACAGCAGATTTGTAGTTTCATTCATAAATCAAAAACAACAAAAAATATTGTTTTGGGTATTGCATATTCCTTCTTGTCTAGGCAGGGCGCCCCTTTGTGCCAAGTTGTAGAATTTTTAGAAAAGAATATGATTTTATAAAGCAAAATCACCCCTTTGCTGGGCCATACCATTTGTATTGTCTTGGGAATCGTACAAAAATCAATATCTGCATTTTGAGTCAGTTTCTTGTGCCAATCTTGGGCGCCATCTCCTTGGGATCATTTTGCATTACATCTCGTGAAATTTGATTAAGTTTGGAGCAAGTTGTGAGTGATTTTGTGAGTTACAGGGCTGTTGTTCGTGCATGTGGATAACGTGACTGCCAAAAATCAGATTGTCAGGTTGGCTCTAATAATTGAGTTTTTGATCTAAGCTTTATCATGCAGTGAAGGAAACTCCATATATATTGTTGCAACTTTATTTATCTCTTGATTCACACTGATAGCAAGGCATTATCTAATATATTGTAAGCTGGCAGTAGTACTGACAGTAGTTCAGAATCTTGCTTTATCAATTTGTAATGTTCAATCTTTACATTCTATAATTACTTACATCTCCGCCCTATGGTAGCTCCTTTCCCACTCTGGGTTAGAAAGCACATTCTGGGTGTTGAGTTCTTTCAGCATTCTAGTTTATTTCCCTTCAAAGCATTGTAATTCTTAGCACTCCGCCATATGGTCACCTCAATTCCATTCTGGATTGGGTAGCACATACTTGGTGTTGAGTTCCTTTCAATACTCGTAGTGTAGAAGATCCTCGGACCACATGCTCGCCATCATCGGTGCCATTCTTGGTTAGAGTTCCTTCCAGTTCTATTTCTGCTTTCAGATCCTCTGACCAATGCTCACACCTTGCCCACATCGGGATCCTGGTGTACATTCTGGTTAGAATTGCTTCAGCATTGTGTTGGTTTTAATCTAACCTTAACGGGTGCATTGGATTGTAACTTGCAATTGAAAAAGTTGAAAAAATTTGGCTCAGAATATTTCACAGTGTAAAGTTGCAAAGTAGTGTAACTTTCATTTTGCTCCTCATGCAACCAAACCATCAGTTCCATCATGTTTGGATGGGTACGTTTAGGCTAGGCATGGTCCTATTTCACACCCAAACATGTCGAAACAGTTTGAGCTACATTGTATCGACTATATACATTAAGAGTCTAAAGTGCAAAAAGATAGAAATCTTTGATGAGCTATTACTCATTAACTATGTCACTTAGAAACAATCTGTCTGAGGCTAGGGGATCATGTAGGGCCCCTCTACAATAACCTCTCTCAGTTTTTGATATCTCTATGAGTTTTCTTGTGGCGTCAAGTTTTCTAAATTGATGGAAAAATGCACGGGATACGTAGTGTAAAGTTGCAAAGGGGTGTAACTTTTTTTCTGCTCCTCGTGCAACCAAACTTACAGTTTCAACACATTCTAGTGCAAGAGCACCTACAACCTTAATGCAAAATTTGATTTGGTAAAAGTGTTTCAAGGTGAATTTGAGTGAGTCTAGGTTTGTAGAGGGGGTGTTCAAAGTTTTTTTTGTATCAAATAAGGTCTCAAAGACCATTTTTCTATGTATTTAGGTGTATGGGAAAACATTTTAGTTCAAATGTAAAAGTTGCACAACAAAATGTAAAGTTGTCAAAATGCAATTTTGTCGAAAGATGAAGAGAAAAAGAATTTTAAAAGGTGGTTATAGGTGTTGGATGGGTAGTTTTGAATGGATAATGTATTTAAAGGCCTGTTAAGGCTCAAACATTTGTTTTTCAATCATCTTGTGAAAGAATTCCAATAAAACACCAACGTTTTCAAGCAGTTTTCACTATGTTTTGTTCTTCCTTGAGATTGTACGGACCCATACATGTAGGATTTGATCTGAAATTGGTTGGAAATTGTAGTGGCATGTTCTAACTTTCATTTGTGATCATTTTGAGAGTCTTTACTTAATTTTATAGGAAGATTTCCCCATTTTCTTGTAACTACCTATGTAAGACTAACAAGGTCTGATTTTTAAGTTTAATTAATGTAGAAGCCATTCCTCCTAATTTTGTGTCATTTTACTCAGAGGAATTGCATGTCTTGTGCTATTTTAAGTGTTCATATGTGTTTGGATTCAAAAGGAAATATTTTGGTGGCTCAATAGTGATGCCCTAGGGCTGGGCAATGAAGTTTCCTTGTGAAAAATGATGGTTTTATGAAATGTTTTTGTGAATTGTGAATAGTATTGAGTTTGTGAAGGTGGGAAATGTCTATATAGACTTAAATAAGTTTGTTGGATACAATTTTTTAGTTAGGGAAGCCTCAATTTGGTGAATCTCTGAAAATCCTAGGTTTATGCATGGTAATGGAGGGTTTTCTAGATCAGCATAGAGAAAGCTTTGAACCTAGAAACAAATGTTGAATTTTGATGTCTTGGAACATGACTAATGACTGTTTCATGAGTTTGTGTGAAGATCAGGTGAATAGGAGGGACCTCCTTTGTTAAATTGGGCTAATTTGAGTAGCCTTTTGCAGGGTCAGTTTGTTGTTTCTCAATGTTGGCACAAAGAAACCTCGTGATATTTTCCCTACGTAAGTAAAAAATTACTTTGGGTAATTGTTTGTTGATGAAGAAGAATTTTAGGTTATGATATGTCATTCTTGCATCATTCAGGATCCGCGTCACCAATAGCAGCTAAACCATGAGGAATTTGAAGATGATGCAAACTAGAGTTTTGTGACATTTTGTTTGTAGATTCTAAATATATATTTTTCAAAAAAAATTGAATTAGATTTCACTTCTTTTTCCATTAAAAAGTGACGCTCACCGTATAACGAATAGCTTTTTTTTCCATGAAGAACAAAACTCTAATTCTTTCGAATTGAGATTTGTAACTCTAATATCTAGTGCTTCCACTTGGTTAGATATTTTTTTATTGAATATGTTTTCTTTAATTAAGTTTCAAAGTCAAGCTAATTACAATTCAGACATAGCACGACTGTATAACATGTAACTTTTTTTTATGTATCAAAATTCAAAAAAAAATTGTTGGATCAAGGACTTCAATATCTAGTACACTCATATTTTTCAAAAAAAATTATAATTTGCTATTTTTCCAAATGTGCAGGACAAAGAGCTTGATTTTCAGTGAAAAACCTATGTTTAATAAAACTAAAAAACAAATACATAATAAAACCAAAATATATTAAAATTATATTCGTTGGATAGCTCGTTCTAAGGACTACTTGATTCCAGTTGGGTCTATGAAGTCTCTGCCATTTTCATCTTCAAACTGAGCTCCAAAGTGCAAAAAAAATGTTTTTTTTGTGAACAAGGTCAAAAATCAAGGAAAAGTGGGGTTCACTTTGAGCTAGGGTTCGAGCTTAATCCCTGGGTTAGAAACTTGACGAAAAATTGAATAACACGCTTATCTATATTATTTTTAAAATATGTAAGAATAGAATATGTATAAAATTGAATGAAGTTTCTAAACTGCTTTAGGTTTTTAAAATCTATTTGGTGAAAATTTGAAATAATGTAGTACCAAATTTAGGAAAAAATTAAGAATCCAGGTGTCTATCTTATCACCCTAACGACAATGAAATTATAATATTTTTTTATAAGATTTTTAGATATAAATAGAGGACTCATGTCTTGATGTGATGCATTTTTTTTGTAATTTTATTCCAAGTAAATAATTAATTATGAATTTTTTATTAAAATTTTTTAAAAATATAAAACTTGTATGTCTCACCACCTTAAGTTGGTCAAAACTTCATGATATTCATTTTTTTTTTAATCCTATAGTATGCGAAGCATAGAATGTGATGCATGTTTCGAATTCAAAAAAGTGATACTATTTGAAAGCTATAGATGTTTTTCAACCAGCCTATGAATTAAGACTTTAGTTGTAATTCAAATGGAAAATGAATAATAATTATTTATTAAATTCAAAGTAAAGCATAATTTATGTATTGGTGGAAAGATGAGAATCTCCTTTAAAAACCCTTTTTGTTTCATCAATTTTGTAAAAGTTAATAACCACATACCCTTCTTACACATACCCATCATATCACCCACTTTTGACCCATCATGATCCTGCAATGTATACCCACATTATCATTTTATTGTGGTTAGGTGGTTAGACGCATTGACCTACTTATATTTTTTCCCCCGAATTTAAGTATCAAGTACATTGAAATTTCAAATTTTCCCCAAAATAGATTTTTGAAATAATATAGATAACTTATTCACATTTCTACACCAAGTTGCCTAACTCTGATTTTTTTGAATTTTTTGCCACTTAAGGGCCTGTTTTTTCCATGATGATCCTACACATACCCCTTTTCTTGAGATGTTTCTTTTTCCTTCAACAATTCTTCTTCACAACCTACAAATAAAATTTGATAAAACTCTCTTCAACTTTTTGCAATTAATAGATAATAATGAGCATTGAAAAATCCAAAGAGAACTTGTTAATTACAAAGCAAAAAGGTTCCTCTCAAAAACCTATGCATATTTTGTGCAAGTAGAGTTTCAACATGTAACATGAAGTCAAATCCAATATCTCCTCAATTTAGGTTCCCCAAAATGAACTCCTAACTAATCGTTGGTCAAGAAAATATCTTCCAAGCTTCTCCTCAAAGTTGGCACCCAATAATGGAACCACTTAACTCAACCTTGTAAATATCTTCTTATGCAAAAGGTGCTAACTCCAAGATGCCAACTTGGGCACCCAAGGTGGGTCCAAGTCAATATTTTTAACCAAAACATATCTCTCCATCAATTCATGCAAACATTATGCATGATTGATCATCCCCACTTAATTGAATGTATCACCTGCTATTTGTCATGCAACTGAAGTCATTAGTCATGCATTCCAAGCCAACTGAAGTCAACTAGCATTCAACTGAAACTAACTACATGCAACTGAAGATAACTGAACCATAACTAAACTAAACTGAGCTAAACTGAATTAAACTGAACTGAACTAAACTCCACTCATGTAATTGTCAATCCCTAACTTGTAGGATCTTTACATGTATTACTGAAGTGTTATCTTTCCTCCAAATAGTTAACTAAACTCAAGGTGGGTTCCACCTTCCATGTGGGTGCCCCATGTGCTCCTATTTTGTAGGAGCTCTTCTTGGACGTCTCCACATGTTCCTATCATTTAGGAATAATCACAAATGTCAATTTACATGTTCATTTCATTCAAATTTAATCTCTTTCTAATCCTAGTATTGGGGAACACATTCCAAGGAATTAGGAGATACATGAAATATGTTTAGGATTGCAATTAAATGGCATCCTATTCCCAACATTCTCCCACTTGACATTATACATTGCAATTATGCTAAACAAGGAATCATTATTATAAATCAAGTACAAGACTCAAGGTCAATGGCCTTCCTGTACCAAGATAACTTATCTATAGGAACTGGTTTCATAAGATAATCTGCAACATTGATCAAAGTGTCAACTTTCTCAATCAATACCTTCCCACTCTCAACCATTTCTCACAAAAATTGATAATAAAAATTAATATGCTTAGTACGAGCATGATACATAGGATTTTTGGCTAAACAAATAGCACTCTAACTATCACATTCAAGTCTAATTGGCTTGCAATTAAAACCAATACCTTTCCCAAGTCTCTGTAACCAAACTACCTCTTTAGAGGCATGTGTAGTAGCCATGTACTTTATTTTTGTGGTGCACAAAGCAACCGTGTGTTGCCTCTTACTCATCCAACTAATCGCAGCTCCAAACAAAGTAAACACATAACCACTTGTCGACCTCTGATTGTTCAAGTCTCCTACCCAATATGAATCAACAAAACCCTATATGTCCAATGATATGTGCATAATATCAATATCATTAGCACCATAATAAGCCAAATAGTAATAAGAAGTACCTTGTAAATATCTAAACACCCTCTTAACATAATTCCAATGTTCTTTACCAGGGTTACACATAAACCTACTTAGAAGTCCCACTGCTTTGGCTATATCTGGTCTTGTACAAACCATTGCATACATCAAACTACCAACTACACTTACAATGGAGTCACCAAGCCATTGTATAGCCTTCCATACATGCATAACCATGGGCTCAAAACCATGAGCTCCAAAAACATGGACTAATACAACTAGCACAAAACCATGTGCTAAAGACCACTAAAGGTTAATCCACTAATTCTAACCCAATAACTAGTTTAACCCAACAACCCCCCTACCACCTCAAAGAAATCCTCTCTTACCAGGCCTTTCCTTTCAAGGATTGAGCAAGCCATACTAGGTCTTACAACCATCAGCCCAAATACATGTATTAAGTTTTACATACAACTCCAATTTTTAGTTTGCACATCTCATAACTAGATCCATTAAATCTTTCAATATCTAGATGAGAGGTAGAAAATATTCTAACATAATTATTTTACAAATATGCAATAAAACAATAGTAAAAGCTCCCACTATAGCCAAAAAGCCTTCAAACTTTTAAGGGAAAGGTGTCCCAAACTCTAACCAACCATTAGCTCTAATACCAAATGTTGAGAAAAGTGAGGTAATAATGTAGCTTTAAAACTTGTAAAACTATGAGATTGTAGATCTAATTAAGTTTTATTTGTTACAAATCCTTTGTGTATGATTATCTATTTAAATCAATTTTACCAATTGTAGAAAGTAGACAGAGGATTGTAGAATAATAAGACCAGAAGATAGAAGTGACACAACATATACATGGAGAAACACTTTTGGGAAAACACTCCACCACTAGAATCAATAGTGCTTGTATTATTTAACCTTATAACATGATTACAATAACATTGTATCAATCCTTTGCTTGAGATGCTTCTTTTTCCTTCAACAATTATTCTTCACAACCTGCAAATAAACTCTGATAAAACTCTCTTCAACTTGCTGCAATTAATAGACAATAAGGAGCATTGAAAACTATAAAGAGTTGTCAATTACAAAGCACAAAGCTTCCTCTCAAAAACCTACACCTATTTTGTGCAAGTAAAGTTTCAACATGTAACATGAAGTCAAATCCAGTATCTCCTCAATTTAGGCACCCCAAACTAAACTTCTAACTGATCGTTGGTCAAGAAAATATCTTCCAAGCTTCTCCTCAAAGTTGGCATCCAAGAATGGGCCCACTTAACTCAGCCTCATAAATATCTTCTCATGCAAAAGGAGCTAACTCCAAGATGTCAACTTGGGCACCCAAGATGGGTTCAAGTCAATATTTTTAACCAAACAATATCTCTCCATCAATTCATGCAAACATTATGCATGACTGATCATCCCCACTTAACTGAATGTATCACCTATTATTTGTCATGCAACTAAAGTCATTAGTCATGCATTCCAAGTCAACTAAAGTCAACTAGCGTTCAACTAAAACTAACTACATGCAACTGAAGATAACTGAACCATAACTAAGCTGAATTGAACTAAACTGAACTGATACTGAACTGAATTGAACTCCACTCATGTAAATGTCAATCCCGAACTTGTAGGATCTTTACATGTATTACTAAAGTGTTATCTTTCCTCCAAACAGTTAATTGAACTCAAGGTGGGTTCCACCTTCCATGTGGATGCCCCATATGCTCCTATTTTGAAGGAGCTCTTCTTGGACATCCCCACATGTTCCTATCATTTAGGAATAATCACAAATGTCAATTTACATGTTTATTTAATTTGAATTTAATCTCTTTCTAATCCTAGTCTTGGGGAACACTTTCCAAGGACTTAGGAGATACATGAAATATGTTTAGGATTGCAATTATATGGCATCTTATTCCCAACAGGGGAATGGGTAGATTTATGTAATATAAGAGGGATTTGTTGCACACGGGTCTCTCCTTTCTCAAGAGATCACCAGGGAATGAATTGCCCTTATACACCTTAGAATGACAAATCAATAGAATGACAAGAAATTAAGGTTCATTTATGTTTTGGGAAAATCCACCAAAAACTTTGAGAGAGAAAAACCAAGAGATTTCTATCCTAGAAGAGGGATCTCTCGGCCAAAAGATGTCAGTGCAGTTTTTGGACATTAGCGCGACGTGTTGTCCTCTAAAGAATGCAATGGCATCTTGAGCAACAAAGAACTCAAGAACTAAAATGAAAAAAAAAAAAATTACTTCTAAGCTTGGGCCTAAGGTGTGTTGGACAATATAACTAGTCAGAAAACTAGAAATAGAAATGAACACAAGGATGCTTGAAGAAAGCCTACTTTCTTCTAGACAATCAAACCTTCACTCCAAGCTCTTTTTTGTGACCTACACACAAAAAAATGAAGAGAAAGTTGTTGGGTGGATGTATATGGACCTGACTCAATTAGACCCCTGTTTTGGTGCTTCCACCTCCATAGACAACCAAGTTGGAAAAGAAGTAACCAAAGTGTGTGGTGAAAGAAAAACCCACTCAGGAGTAGAACTCACACAAAAAAAGGCATGTGGTGAAAGCAAAACCTACTCAAGAGTAGAACCCACACAACAAAATAGTAAGTGAACAAGTATGAAAGGAAAGTGAAAGAGAGAGATAGTGTTACCCATGGGCCTAGACCCTATCTGGAGCACACGAACACACTGTTGAGTGCTTGCTTTAGAGTTGTTGCTACTGCTGGGAGGACCTCAGTATGGCATGGCTACGCTTGTGACAACACTGCTATCAAAAGTGAAGAGAACTATGAATTGGAGCGGGCAAAATGAGAAAGCTTGAGTGATGCATTCCAACCCCCAAATGAGAGCCAAAAAGGGGTTTTTAATGCTTGTAAGGGTAGAAAAGAGCTGTTACTTTCATAATGTAACTGCC
>VDFB02368169.1:0-47298 GCA_007258455.2 Sequoia sempervirens | reverse complement strand
TCTATATCAATTTGAACATGCCAAATTAAAGTAGTAGAAGATCTAGAATCAAATTTTAGTCCTTACCTAAGACTATTTGGACCCTTTCTTGGTATCAAAATCTTTCAAAATGCCACCAAAACTACCCTCCAACTCCTTACACACACCCAACAACACTTAAACACACTCAACAATACCTAGATCAAACTATCATTGCCATGAAATACAAAGATGGGTCTATTACATCCTTATCTAACATTCTTGTCCAATTGAACTTGTGGCTTTCTTCTAATAGCATTAGCATCAAATACCAAACTCACAATTATCAAAAACAACAAGAAATACTCCAGCACCACCATCTACCTTAAATTTGACTAGTAATGATAGTTATTCAGGTCTGCAATAATATTTAATCTTGCTAAGCTCATACCCATCGCAATAATATTTCTTTATCTTGATTTGAATATTTGTCAGGTATTCATCAGTCATATCCCCTACTATTTAAAATAAAATAAAAATCATTTGAATACTATGCCCTATTTATCTTTATGAGCTAATACCTCATACACCATTTGATTACTTATCTATATTCTAACCTATTCCCATTGCTACTTGGCACATTTTGTGTTTTTCTTCTCTCTTGGCTTTATGTTACCATGTTCTTAGTTAAATATAAATTGGATTTATGCAAAGAAACCTAAATAGTCTAGTATATGTTTCAATACAAGTATTTTGAACATATGTTTTAATACAAGTACTTTGAACATATGTTTCAATACAAGTCCAGTATATGTTATATTTTTATGTCACTTATTCCAAGTGTATTGTGTATTAGTTCTACTTTAGCCTTCTATTTATGTCATCTTTGGTGTGATCCTCCAAGTGCTACTTCATCTATAATTTATATGTTGTGTGTCCTTACATTTTAAACACCTTCATTAGTCATGTTTGTTATGCTTTATATACTCTCTTTTACTTTCTATATTAGGATTTATTCTTGAGTCATTTACATACTCAAGAGGGGTGTCTATATTATATATTATCATTTTTTATATTTAACACTTATGCTCTCTTAATCTATCATATGCATTTCACTCTCATATTTTCTTTGATGAATTTTTGATCTATCTTAAATATTATTGCTCATAAATTTCATGTTCCCAATTTTGGGTATTCATATGATAAGATTCATTCGCATATATTTTATGAGTTTTCATGATCTATGCTACATACGTATGATGTCTTTTATGTGTGTAGGTTGTGATTTTATTCTTATTTTCATTGTGATTTCTATCTATTTTGATACCATATATAATTCGTCATGTTTAACTACTTATGAGGCATCATATTTGCCACTTAATGCTTATCAATTTTCCATGCATGCTCGAGCTCATCCTTATGTTACTATGTATATATGAGCCTTATCACATGAATTACATGTTCATATCATTTTGATGCCTTACTACAAGACCTGTAACTTTGTATATATATGTCAATCATTTTATGCACCTTTCTTCTCTTGATCTAAGCATGTATTTGCTATCTTCACCTCATAATTAGACCATCACAAATTCCTTTAAATTGCACCAAACCATCTTAATGGCACAATTAAATAATGTTACTTTGCATGCACTTATTTATGTTCACATTTAGTTCCAAAAAATTGGACCCCTCCTCACATCTAGTATAGGAGGTTTTGTTGAAACTCTAGTGTGGATTGATCAATAACTCTCAAGTAAGGCATCACACATGAAAGTTTTGTATTTGATAAATTTCTTATCTAAATTTGATATGCCTTTTGATTTTATGAAGTTTAAATATAGTTTTTTTGAACATGGATAATTGCAACTTACATACATGTTAGCTTGAAACTTCTATAAGAAATGTGAAACATATTTAATTAAATAGTTTGAACTAGACCTTATCTCTAATCTATGTGTGCTTTCAAATCTCAAGATAATTTAGCACATGTTGCCCCCCCTGTGATTTGTAACTCATGTGGATTGAATATATTTAAGATCATTTTATATATTTAAATGTATAGTTAGAAGTTTCTACATTTTGGTGAAATGAGTTCGTGCATGACTTTGAATTATGTAATTTTTTTAAGATTTATTAATAATTAAAATTAATTTACTTGTTTCACAAGTGTTTAGTAATTTAGATAGAAGTTACATTAAATTTATTGAATGTACATGTATGCACTTGAGAACTATTATCTAGATATATCTAGTGTTCATTTTTAATTTATGTATTCTATATAATGTGCACACTTGTATTTATTTAAAACTGTTTTAAATTTAAATTGAACACATGTACATGTTCCATGTTATTTATATTCTCTAGATCTAGATATATTAATCCAAGGTCGCATTGCTCCTTTAGGTGTACATATCATGGAAAATACACTTGTTCCACCTCTGTAGGAACTATTTACAAATACTAATAGTGAGATTAGGAGATTGAGAGAATCTTTAACTAATGGTACAAACACAGGTATATATGTGGAAACTTGCATGTCCATATTACAAAGCCTAGAACAAATAAGAGATAAACTTGGGGATACTAGTGCATTTTCCCCTCATAGAGTAGCTACTATTCTTTCCCACATGCAGGAAGAAGTATGTGGTGAGGTTCCCTATTCTCAAATAAATGATGTTGTGAGCAAAGATATGATTAAAAACTAATGTTTTCCATTCTATCAAAATAAATGTAAGGTGAGGGGATACTAGGTCACCAAATGTGTGGATGTTGCTATGGCCACATTGATCTACCCATGATTTCTTACAGCACATGGTCAATATCCAAACAATGACCAACTTCCATTATATTTTGTTTACCAGTTGTATGTTGAGGTCCATTTGGGCCTCAAAGTCAACTACCTCGACATTCCACCATATGTTGGTCAAGGGTGTGGCAGGATTGCCGATAGGCCCACCTATTGTCGAGTAGGTAGACAAGCCCCAATGTTTAGGGTATTGGTTGGTGACAGGTCTCCTACTCTCACTCCATCTCTGGCCCCCTTAGCCAATCAAGTTGTCATTGCTTCCCAAAAGGAAGCAATTGACAATGCAGGTGATATTGCAGCTGTGACCACTAGGATATCTACTGATCGTGTGGGTCAGTATTTGATGTCTAGACATTCATGATACATACCATTTGTAGCATAGCACAACAACATGGATCCTTTTATAGCAGCAGGCATCCCACACCCACACAACTCGATAGACTTATAGGAGATATGGCATGTAGGACTATGCATTGTTTGGCTGAGGACCTCTCAGAGGCATATGCCTTCATCGCACCATACTATGGGATCTCTATAGACCAAGTTAGAGGTCATTTGGCTTTAGGAGTTCATTCACATCTAGGATCCCATCATTCTCATCACTCTCAGCCCAGCACAAGTGCACATCAAGATCCACCTACAGATCATTCGGTTATTGCACAAACTACTAATCCTTTAGTTGACTTGTAGAGGATGCAGACTTCTATGGGTTTTTTGGATATGTTGACCCATCTTGATTTGTCATCACCAATGCCATCTTAATTACATAGTCCCCTTCACTCATCATTTCTAGCACAACATACAATGGCTTAGATGGATGTAGATCTTGACATGTCATCTGGGTGTTTGGTTGATTTGGTGGAGACAACCATTGTAGAGGACTTAGATCATTCGATACCACCTTATGTGCATGTATGTGTGCATGTGCATGTTCAATTTTTTTTTAATTATTTTTAAATTTTAGTTTTAACTAGATATTCATGTAATATATATGTATATATATTGTAGATGGACATACCTCATGTTACTCCTAGCCTTGGTTCAGATTGTGTACATTGGCATGACTCTTTGGATGATTTTGCTACCAGTGTACATGTGAGTTTTAAATTTTTATATATACACATGTATATGTACATGCATACATGTATAGATCTAGATAGATATTTAAAAATACATGTACATTCTTAAATAAATTTCATAAAATTTATAATATATTATATGTATTTAACACATTGTGTACACAATTTTATCTCTAAGGCTCGGCACATCCATCAAAGTAGGACCGTTCTCATTCAGACGATCGTTCGACTAGGAGTCGACATTCATATTAGGATGCACTGGATTTATGAGTTGTTTAACATTATATATGACTTGGGCTACATGTTTGATGATATCTAGTACATGTTTGTTAGGTTGTTTATACATTATTACTTACATTTGATGATCTAGATAGTACATTTGTTATATTTTGATACATTATTACATGGACATTTGATGATCTCTAGTACATTTATAGGTTACATTGATACATTGTATTACCTACATTTGATGATCTCTAGTACATTTTCTTATATGATATACATACACATGTGTTTGAGCTTAAAAATATTCATTTGCTTATGTTTATATGTTTATTTTCATTCAAGTTTTACATGCATGTACCTAGATTTGCTTATAATGTTTATGTTAAAGTTCATCTATCTACATGTGCATGTGTTTGCTTATGTTTAAATGTTTATACATTAATCTACATGTGTACATGTACATATTTAGTACATGTGCAAGAGTTTTTATATGTAATTTATGTTTATATGTTTAATTTCATTCAATCTATGTGTATGTACCTCTTTGCTTATAACATGTTTATGTTTATACATTGAATCTATCTACATGTGCATGTGTTTGCTTGTGTTTAAATGTTCATGTGTTAATAGATACATGTGTACATGTACATGTTTACACTCAAGAACTTGTTTATACATAAATTAAGTTTAAGCATAAGAATAATCTAGTTTGAAAAGAATAAATTAAGTATTGAATCCTTTCTTAGGATAGAAAAAGGGAAAAGATTAAGAGAGTGTACAATTTTTTTAGGAATTTACAACATAATTCATACTTTGATGTAATACAAAATACTAGGCAAATCAATTTAATTAACTTATGTACCAATGTGTTTCAATTAGTAATTTGTGAGCTTCCATGGAACAAATGCAATTTTGGAAATAGATTCAATTTAAGGAATTTAGGCAAAATGATTTTTAAAAACTTCACTAGGTTTCAAACAAGTATCTATATGAGTTTACATGCAAGCAAAAAAAGTGAGAGATGATGCTATAAGTAGAGTTGAACTTTCAAATGAAATCAAAGATTCTTGAACTTGAGAATTTCATGGAACGAAAATGTAATTGGAAATATCTACTCAATTTAAGGAAGTGGAAAAATGAATTTTCAAAGGTTGTAACATAAATTTAAGTTCATGCAAAATGAGTTTAAAAAATTTCACTAGATTGAACAAGTATTGCATATGAGTTTTCATGCAAGCAAAAAAAAGTGAGAGATGATGTTATATAAGTGGAGTTGAACTTTCAAATGAAATCAAAGATTCTTGAACAAGTAAGAATTCCATGGAACAAATATACATGTATAATTAGAATTTAGGCAAAATAATTTATACATTCATCTATCATTCATCTATCTACATATGTTTATAGAATTGGAATTTAGGAAAAATGAACTTTCAAATGAAATCAAATATTCTTGAACTTAAGAATTACATGGAACAAATATACATATAATTGGAATTTAGGAAAAATGATTTTAAAAAACTTCAAGTTAGGTTTCAAACAAGTATTGAAAGCATATATATATGAGTTTAAATGATTTTAAAAAACTTCACTAGGCTTCAAACAAGTGTTGAAAGCATATATAGGATTTACATGCAAGCAAAAAAAAAGTGAGAGATGATGCTATAAGTGGAGTTGAAATTTTAAATGAAATCAAAGATTCTTGAACTTAAGAATTTCATGGAACAAATATACATTTATAATTGGAATTTAGGCAAAATGATTTATACATTCATCTATCTACATATGTTTATAGAATTGGAATTTAGTAAAAATGGACTTTCAAATGAAATCAAAGACTCTTGAACTTAAGAATTTCATGGAACAAATATACATATAATTGGAATTTAGAAAAAATGATTTTAAAAAACTTCACTAGGTTTCAAACAAGTAAATTGAAAGCATATATATGAGTTTATATGCAAAAAAAAAAAGTGAGATATGATGCTATAAGTGGAGTTGAACTTTCAAATGAAATCAAAGATTCTTGAACAAGTAAGAATTCCATGGAAAAAAATATGTAATTGGAAATATCTACTCAATTTAAGGGTCCTAATGTGTTTCAACCACTAATTTGTGTCCGACCAAGTTTAAAATACTTGTCATCAACATATATTATAAGTAACTAAAACAATTCAGAGTTCAAACAAGTTACTATAAGTTCTCACTTGAACATGCATACATGTACATACAAGTGAACTTGAAAATCATGGATATAATCTAACTCAAACATTCTGGTTCAACCTGCTCTTCAATAACATGTAAAATTTTTTGATGATCATCACTATCTAGTCTCCATTTTTTTTATCCACGTGTATGTGGAATTACATGAAGATGTAGGGCAGTAGCAATTATTAGGTGACTATATTGATATACCTTGTTATTAGGTTGATAGTCAACAAAATGAATCCCATGTCGAACAATTTTGACTTGTTTTAGATATATCCCTTGCACTACAACAGAGCCTGCACGGTAAACATGAACCTAAGGTAAGACATGTGCACCTGTACAACATTTTCATGCTCAAGGTTTGTACAATATATATTTAAGTTTTTAAGGTAATACATACATGTACACAATGTATATATATAATTTTAAATTCTAACTCACCTATGGGAAATAACATTCCATCGCTTGTTTCAGGTTGTGTTAGCTTATTCCTCTCTTCTATGCAACACAGTAAATAATAGCTAACACCTTCTATGTTTCTAGGCTCTACTATGACTGCAAAAACATCTCTTGTACACCAAATTTACAAAAAAAAAAAAACTAAAAAAAATAGAATTATCTCTAGACTTTAAAGATCATTAAATTTATATAATATTTAAATTGTTGAAAACTTACACATGTACCTTTTCTAACCAATCCTAAAATATGGTCATATTCAATTGAAATCAAAGGAATATCTTGAAATCTTTCTTCCTCATTTTCATCGTATGTGTCTGAAATGAATAGTGGCACCATATCCCATTTACTAACATATCCTAGTTCTTGGTTTTTGAATGCATCAAAGTTTCCTACAACGCACTCAATGCAAAATCAAGAGTAATCCCTCGTGTATAATGTCCATCCCAAGGTGACTATCTGAACTCATAACACAATGCAAATATCTTGTTTTATCTACCCTCTTGCATCCATGCATCGATCTTTTGTCCACACCTAGATATGTGTACAAAAACAAACTTATGTGAACAAACATGTGTATATATATATATATAAATTTTAAATTCAAATTTTTGAAAATGTAATTTATACATAACCGATATCAACACTCTATGTGGAATGTTTCAATTTGTTCTTGAAGATGTGTTGACTTCATTTGATGCAAAGTGTTTCTTACACCATTCAACAACATCATGTGCATCATCTATATGATCTCCCGAATAACTCATTTGATGCTTTCTTAAAGCACATTTGATGCAAGCTCATGCTCCATCATGCTCACCCTTTCCATGCCCACTCTCAATGGAATAACATTTCAGTTTCTCCATATCCATTTCAAGTAAATGATCTAAATTTTTGTAAGAAATTTTTTTCCTCACCTTTTTAGCTAGTTTTATATGCTCATCCATACCAGTAGAAGGAAGTGATCATGACCCCTCTCCAACATGCATTTTTTGAACTTGGTCCTCCTCCATATCTTCAAGTTCCATGTGTTCTTCAGCCGATTCATTTGATCCAATATCTAGATTTGTCTTGACTTCTACTTGAGAAATTCCTACTTGTTCAACCCTTTCTACATGTCACAAAAAATTGTGCAAAGAAAGTGGGAGATGATGCTATATAAGTGGAGTTGAACATATGAAATCAAATGAAATAAAAGATTCTTGAACTTAATAATTACATGGAACAAATGCATTTGAAAATAGATGATAAGCAATTTTTAGGTTTGAAATGAGTTTAAAACTTGACTAGGTCAAGAACAAGTACTGCATGTGATTTTACATGTGCAAGCCAAAAAAGTGAGAGATGATGCTATAAGTGGAGTATCTAACTTTTTTTAAATGAAATCAAAGATTCTTGAACTTAAGAATTCCATGGAACAAATGCAATGGGAAATAGATGATAAGCAATTTTTAGGCTTGAAATGAGTTTAAAACTTCACTTAGAGGTCAAGAACAAGTATTGCATATGATTTTACCTACATGCAAGCTAAAAAAGTGAGAGATGATGCTATAAGTGGAGTATCTAACTTTTTTTAAATGAAATCAAAGATTCTTGAACTTAAGATTTCCATGTAACAAATGCAATTGGAAATAGATGATAAGCAATTTTCAGGCTTCAAACAAGTTTAAAACTTCACTTAGAGATCAAGAACAAGTATTGCATATGAGTTTACATGTTTAAGCCAAGAGAGTGAGAGATGATGCTATAACTTTGGAGTATCTAACTTTTTTCAAATGAAATCAAGGATTCTTGAACTTAAGAATTACATGGAACAAATGCAATTGGAAATAGATGATAAGAAATTTTTAGGCTTGAAATGAGTTTAAAACTTCACTAGGTCAAGAACAAGTATTACATATGAGTTTATATGTCCAGGCCAAGAAAGTGAGAGATGATGCACTATAAGTGGGGTATCTAACTTTTTTCATTTGAATGAAATAAAATATTCTTGAACTTAAGAATTCCATGGAACAAATGGGTTGTGCCATCTCTTCAATGAAATATACAAATCAACAAATGCAAATTATAAAATGTTCCTGGACAATTGGGCTTTCTGGACTCAATTCATCTCTCATATAATGCTCTAAATCAATATTCATTATGTGAAATCAAAATGTATACCTTTGGTACTTTTGAAACTCTTATTCCATTCTTCCTAAAGGTCCATAAAGATCCTAAGTTTAATTATAGCATCATATGGTAGTTTGTGAGGGCCCTAGACAATTTTGTGTTAAACATGGCATGTCTATAGAATATAGCATAGCTCTTACAATGTGCATTGCAATAGTGCCTAATTTATCTAATGTTTAATTTTATTTTGTACAACAACACATAATGTATATTAGATGAGCTAGTGGTGAACAAAAATGATAACTACCAATGGGAGTTTGTGCAATGAATAAAGAATGCATTTAATCATTTAAATAATGTGAGGAATTCTTGTATGTAAACCACCTATGATAGCTTAAAGTTCTCACATTCATATTGATCCTTGAGGAAAAAAAGCCTCAACTATGGAGATATTAAAAACCTATATAGCATGAACCACATAGATTCTAAACCAAGTTCCAAAATCATTATTTGTGTCCATAATCCTATAGTAGAATCTTATGGATTCAATAGGCATATGTTTGGAAAATCCTAATCTCCTAATGGTTCAAGAAGGCTCTTAATAACTTGGGATTTAGATTATTTATATCTTCACTATTAGTTGAAAGCTAACTATTGCAATTATAAATAACTAACATGACATTCCATGCTTGCAAAGTTAGAAGTAAAAATTATATTCTTATTTCTATCGCATTAATATATTGTAGTAATTTTAATTGTAAGTTCTCAAGTAAGTACATACATGCATATTCTTCTCAATTTGCATAGATAACTTATGGGCCTATAGACACCAAGAAGAGTTGTGTTGAATATCCAGAATACTAAGAGGGGGGGTGAATCAATATTCGGCTGACCAAATTAATTAGTAACCATCCAATTAACAATCCACATATAACAACTATGGTGAACTACAACATAAATAAAATTATAACACATAGACACTAGGATTTTTACGTGGAAAACCAAAAATGGGAAAAACCATGGTGAGGATTAGCTCACAATATATTATAACTGGTTACGTTCACTGCTAGGACTCATTGTCCTTAAAAAGGCTCATATCCTGAGTACAAAAGATGGCTTAATGTTGAAGTACAAAAGATGTTGGCTCACTGCCAAAAATAAACTGTAGAAGTGCACCTACATAGTGTTGGAAGCAGTTTCGGTTAAGCTCTATATTTTTTCTCTAGTTGTCGATACAACTTATCTGAAGCTTCACATTATTACCTTTGTCACATAGCTTTCATCTCTCTTCACCTTTTTCATCACTTAGGCCATCATAGATATATGCAGGCATTGCTTCCAATATCAATTGGGTTGGCCTAAATATAAGGGAATACTTAAAATACAAAAGATCTTGTTAGCTTAGTACAAAATTTCTTTTATCATACAGAACAAGACGTGTTGTCCAAAAGTTAGGTCGGCCTAGACCAAAAGAGAAACACACACACACATAAGATACATTTTTTTGGCCAAAAGAACATTGAAGTCTTGTCAATAGAGTAGACCAATTGGATCACAAAAATATGTTGAAAACACCTATAGCTGACACACCTGATCAACATATTGAGATTCTTCTTACTGCAAATATTTCTAGATCATGGTATAGATAGGTACCAACCAATGTTGGCATCAATGACAACCAAAACATAGGGCACCTTCTTCATCCCTCCAACAAATTGTAGTTTAGAACATCACTAGGATCTCCTAAGTTCATAATTCGATGGGAGAGGAGTAACACCCATAGGCTATGACTTTGTTAGCTCCTACTTGTTCCTAGTATTTCATGGATAAGTGTATTTTCTAGTATAGGAATTTTAATTGAATGGAAGATAGTGTGGAAATAACCATCTTTTCTTGAGCAATATTCCACTCAATCATGAACACAAGGAGGTGTGAATGTTGAAGGAGCTTGAACTATGGAAGAAAAATATATAAAACCACCACATTCCACACACAAATCTTATACATAGTCTTCTAAGGTTATTGAATCAAATGATTCAACATAAAGCACATGTAGAATTCTACCAATGTCATTTAAGTTTTATAAATTAATTGAAAACAACATAACACATTATTTTGACAACTCACAAAATATGAGAAAATTTTAAAAAATTATTTAAAATAAAACTTTCCAACTCTTTGTATGTAAATGCACTTGTTAATTTTAAGCCCCATGAGTGTATGAAAATGAAATAAGATAGATAAGTTAGGAAAGAAAATATGCATACCTTGTTTCTTTCTATGATAGTTTGCCAAATTTTGTTTGTATTTCTTTTGTTGTTGTTCTTCTAAATAATTTTGTTCTCTCTTATTTGTTCTTGTTCTTTTACAAGTCATTTTATTACTCTACCAAAAAATGACTTCACAAATCCTCTAGACCAAAAGATGACTTCACAAATCCTCTACAAATTCTAAAATCTCCAAAATCTCCTTTGATGGAAGATGACTTCACAAATCCAAAATCTCACTTGAACCTAATAAAAATGTGAATTAATCTTCCAATGTTGATATTGAAAAAATGAGAAAATAAACACATATTTATATGCATATGTAATTATAAAAAACATAATATTAACTGGTCAGCCAAGGGTTCGAGTAGACATCGGCCAATGATTTGCTCAAACTAGTCTGACCATATTTTTTTAATATTATTTTGAATGGGTTCAAGCGAACCATGATTCGAGTGAATGGTTTTAGGGGGTTTGAGTGAACACTGGTTTGCTTGAACCCCCCTTTTCCCCCTTTCTCCCCCTCTTCTACCAAATTTGTGCAAAAGTTTTCCTTTCAAAGCTCGGGTTGAGGATGAAAATGGAGGAGACTTCACAGACCCAACTGGATGATGGTAGTCCTCAGAACGATCTATCCATCGAATATAATTTTAATATTTTTTAGTTTTAATATGTATTTTTTTAGTTTGATTAAAATAGGTTTTTCACCGAAAAATCAAGCTCTCTATTCTCCACATGGGGAAAAATAGTAGATTATAAAAAAAAATTGAAAAATATTAGTGCACTAGATATTGATGTCCCTGATCCAACAAAAAAAAAATGAATTTCGATACATTCAAAAAAATTTATGTTTTAGCCAATGAATCATGTCTAAATTGTAATTGGTTTGACTTTGAAACTTAATTAAGAAAAAAATATTCAATGAAATTCTATGAAACCAAATCCATGCACTATATATCGTAGTTACGAATCTAAATTCAAAAAAATTAGAATTTTGTCCTTCATAGAAAAAAATTTATGTGTTAGCCAATGATGTCACTCTTTAAAAATTGTGTTTACTATTAAAAACTAGTTTTCAAAGGAGATGGAAAAAGAAGTGTATTCTGATTCCAAAATTTTTGAAAAAAGTATATTTAGAATCTACAAACAAAATGTCATGAATCACTAGTTTGCATCATCTCCAAATTCCTCACAGTTTAGCCGCTATAGGTGCCCAAAAGTGAAGATTTAGTTAAAAAAACTAGTTCAATGTCTAGTTTGGCCAAAAATTGTAAACTAGTATTGTGGGATCACCCCTTCACACTTCTTCATACTTCCATGCATTTTCATTTGAAAATATCTCACATTTATATTCATCACAACTCTTCACAACTTCAATTAGGTCAGCCAAGAAAGAATACAATGATTTCACAAGTTTGGACACAACAACCTACTATTGTCCTACCTTGAGGATAGAGAGGACCAAAAATATTCTTCTTACAAATTTCAATGTGATTGAAAACAATTCACATGCTGGCACACAACAACCCAAGTTGGCAACAAGGAAACTTTTAGATGAAATGTGTAGCACATAACCAATCAGCCCAAAAACATACTTCCAATTGAATTAACTTAATGTTGTATCAACCAAGATAGGTCAGGACCTAAATCTACCTTAACACACCTTCATATGTTGGAAAAAAACCTTCAAGCACATAGCACAAGAAAAGGAACAAGCCCTGTCAACCAGATGTCCAGAAATAACCAAAAAAACCAACAAAAGACACAATGCAGCACCAAGGAGCACAACCAACAATGTGCAGATCACATGGGGATTTTCCATGAACATCCAACAACACTTATAGACAAATATTCCATACTATCATGCCACTAATAGCCACTACATGCCAAACAAGAACAAAGTAATTCATTATAGAGATAGAATGCATAGGCATGAGATACTAAATTAATAGAACAACTTGTGGACCACTATAACACATGAAATTGGAACTAAGACACTACAAATCATTGAGAACATATTCACCAAGCTGCAGGAGTAAAGAAATCAATGTGGAGAAATGTAGAGAATTTTCTAGACTAGTCCAAACAACCAACAACACTTCCAACCTTCTGTAACTTATAAAAATTTCCTTAGGAAACTTGGTGACCTAAAAAGATAGGAGTACAACATCCAAATAACACTAACTTTGAATCCCAAACCACAAGACCATATCTTCAACAATAAAGGAATGCATAGCATTCCCCCAAACAATCTTCAACACAACTTCCTAAAGTGGAAATTCTCAATTAACTTGTGGAGGACAAAACTTTCTTTCAACAACATATCCTTGATTAGGAACAATAGGAGAGAGCATATAATGCACTATAGACAATCAAAAACATCTCTCCACCATGAGGAACACTTCTAATCCTCATCTTAATGCTTCTAATCTTCATCTTAATATATAATTATGAAACCAATTTTGCTAACAACAACAATACTTAATACTTCATTGATTAACATTAGACAAGGCATGACAACCAATCATGAACTTTAGAAACACCACCTTTATCTCTGTCCTTTGTTAGATGTGGAGGACATGGGAGAGTATCAGAGACTTGTGGTGAGAGATGTACATGTAGCAATGTTTTGGTTGTAGGTTATGCATTCCATTATGGATGGTTTTGCAAGTATGAATGTGTTGTCATTGATGTCAATAGGTTTGTGTTGTCATTGATGTCAATTGTGTAGTGGTTGAGAGAGATTGTTGCAGTATTGTTCTATGTTACAAATGTGTGTTATGGTTTTTCTCTGCATTTCTTCTAGGTTGAATATTTTCTTGTGTGGTTTAGATATCTTGGTTAGAGGTGATCAAAGATGCTATATCTAGAATTTGGGCTTTTGGATTGTTGTACAGAAAATTTTGTGTTCACCAATGTGTGAACTATGCATTATAGAGGTGTCTAGGAGAAATGTCTTTGCTCTGCATTTCTCCACAGTTGTGTTTCAAGACTTGCAATTTTGAGTGAGAGTTGATGGTGTTGGTATCTTTCTTCTATCAAGAGGATTCATGGTTTTATGTTTTGAAAGATGGTATTTTGAGTTACAATGTGTGGTAGTGTTGTCTGGATGTACTGGGCTTGTACATTCCTCAGGTGGAAGTTGTTGCAAAGGAGTTTGATGGATTTCAAGATGTTGGAGGAATATTCTAGATCTTGTTGAAGCATGGTGTGTGGTTTGCAAGTCATCTTGAGATTGATGAAGTGTGTACTTAATTGATTAATGGTGTTTGTATGAGTAACAGTTGACCTAGTGTTTACACTACATGCGAATCATCTTTGAAGTTTATGGTAGCATGTGGTTGAGTGGTGTTGATTTTGGTCCCAATTAAGTTTTGATGTGGTTCTCATTCACTTTTATCTGCCATGGAAGTGTTTTTGCACTGACCTAATTTGAATTTGCACACTTGAGGTGCATTGTTGACCTTGGAGAGGGTTTCAAGGTTGAGGATAGTATAAGTATGGGTTGAATTGTTGGAGGTTAAGATAGATGCAATATAGATGAATGTGTGGCAAAGCAATGCGAATTTTCAAGTATTGGATTACCAAATGTAGTGAGCAGAAGGTGTCTACAATCATTCAAATAGATTGTGAAGGTGTTGGAGCTATTTTGGTGGAATCTTTGTTGCATTTAGATCATGTTATGTGTGTAATATTTCTTCTCTATCTTATTTTCATTCCAGTTGTGAGCCTTGGTTGTGAGCCTTTCTGGACAGTGTGTCATATTCTGGCAATGAGCCTTTGTACTAGTTTTTCTATTACTGATATTGTGAGCTAATCCTCATTGTGGTTTTTCCCTTCTTGGTTTTTCCATGTAAATATGGTGTTTTATTGTGTTTGGCATTGAGTTGTTTAAGTTTTTGTTATTTTCTTTTCATGTTAAAACTTTATAACAAATTAAGGGTTTAATGAATGCTTGTGGATCTGAATGTTAATGAGGGTTTTGGTGTTTCGATAATCTACAACTAATTCACCCACCCTCTCAATTGTCTTGTTCATTCAATAATTGGTATCAGAGCAAGGTTCCTTGGAGAAAATCTTAACATCTTGAGGTAGATCTGGGATGGCGAACAAGAAGGAGATCCCTATGTTTGATGGCATAGACTATGCATTTTGGAAAGTGAAGATAAAAGGCTATTTGGTTTACCTTGGATATGATGTTTTGTAAGAAATGAGTACTACTTACACTATGCCTACAAATGGGGCAAGCACAAGTGATGAGATCAGGGCCTGTGAAACAAATGGTAAAGCAAGGTTTGTTCCTTTGAGTAGTCTTGCAAATTTTGAATTAGTGAAAGTTATGGATTTGAAAACTACTAAAGAAATTTGGGATAAGTTGGAAATTATTTATGAAGGAGATGATAAGGTTAAACAAGCTAAGATGCAAAATCTAAAAACACAATTTGAGAACCTGTGAATGTATGAAAAGGAAAATATAACAAGCTACATGCAAAGAGTTGATGAAATTTTTAGTGCAATCAGAGGTCTTGGAAGAAAGGTGAAAGAACCTAAAGTGGTAAAGAAAATTCTCAAAACTCTTCCTAAATCTTACAGTCATAAAGCTTTTTCTATTGAGTAAATTGAAATTTTCAATACTTACACTAGAGATCAGTTGTATGGTACACCAACTACATTTGAAATGAGAGAGTTTGGTCTAAATACTAGTGTGAAAGTGGAGACTATTTTTAAGGCTAGAAAAATAGAGAAGATTGAAGATTCAAATCAGGATGATCTTGATGATGTAGAAGCTAACTTTCTGAGAAGGATGAAAAAGGGCACTGGTAAGTACAAAGTTAAATTACCTTTCAAATGTTTAAATTGTGGATAAATAGGTCACTATGCTTCAAGATGTCCAAACAAAAGTGTGAACAATAAGAATAAGGAAAAGAAAGGTAAGATGATCAAGAAAAGCTATTATGTTAGAAAAGATGTTGGTATTTATGATGATGAATCTAATTATGGAGACTATGAGAATAATTAACACTTTTTCTTGTCTTTAAAATATGAATCTATTTTTTCTAACCCTAAAATATGTGTGAAGGAAAGTTCTTTGAAGACAAAGGAGACAAAGGTTAAGGATGAAGGTACTTTGGTATCTATTTTTCATGTTAGAAAAGATAAGAACTATTGGATCATTGATAGTGGTTGCTCAAATCATATGACCGAAGAAAAAAAAATTTCAAACTTGAAAAATATGATGGAGGACTTGTTAAATTTGGAGATGATTCAGGTGCTAAGATTTATGGAATAGGTTCAATCAATTTTTATGGCAAGCATATGATTGATGATGTTTACTATGTCAAGTGTTTAAGGTATAATCTTTTGAGTGTTAGATATATGTGTAGTAAAGGATATAATCTTATGTTTCAAGATGATGGATGTGAAATCAGAAAAGGATCTGAAACTATGATTGTTGTTGGAAAGAGGACAAATGGAAATGTTTATCAGCTCAAGGGAACTAATGGTCATTGTTTTATGAGTTAGATTAATGAAAGCTAGTTATGGCACAGAAGGATGTGTCACATCAATTTTGATAACTTGGTTAGAATTAATTTAGTTCAAGAAATGAGATATTTTCCAAGGATTATAAAGCCTATCAATGTTGTCTGTAAGGAGTGTCAGATTGGAAAGCAAATAAGAGGAAGTTTCAAGGGTAAAGAATAATCTTCTACCAAATTGTTGGAATTGGTGCATAAAAACTTTTGTGGTCCTACAGGAGTGAGAAGTCTTCAAGGTGATAGGTATTTCATGCTTTTGATTGATGATTATTCTAGAATGACATGGGTTACTTTTCTTAGAAAAAAATTTGAAGCCCTAGATAGATTCAATCATTTAAAGTTATGGTTGAGAATGAAATGGATTTGAAGATCAAATGTTTGAGGTCTTAAAAAGGTGGATAATTCACATCCAATGAATTTAACATGTTTTTTGAGAATCATTGTATAAAGAGGCACTTGTCTACCCCTAGAATTCCTCAATAAAATGGAGCGGTTGAAAGGAAAAATAGGATTGTTGAAGAAGATAACCTACCAGAAGTCTACTAGAGAGAAGCAATTCATACTATTGTTTACATACTTAATAGAGTTCAAGCAAAAGAAAACAACATAAAGATTCCCTATGAGTTGTGGTAGTGAAGGATTCCTACTGTCAAGTGCTTTAGAGTGTTTGGAGGCAAGTGCTATATCAGATTAGTGAAGAAAATTTAGGAAGGTTTGATGCAAGGTCTAATGAAGGTATCTTCCTTGGATATTCTACTAAAAGAAAATCTTACAAATGTTACAATAACATATTGATAAATATTATTGAGAGTGTAAGTGTTAAAGTGGATGAAGATCTACAAAATTTAGTGGTGATAGATAGATATGAATCAAATGAACCCACCTGCAGAGAAGAAGAAAAATCTAAGGAACAGGAAGCACAGGATGAAGAGGAAGAAGCTCTGGAAAAGACCCCTAAAACTATTAATTATGTGAAGAGAAATCATTCTGAAGAATAGATCATTAGAGACAAAAGCAAAGGTGTGTTGAAAAGAAGAAAAGTTGTTGAAGCAGAGGTAAATATGTGTTTACTTTCTAAATTCGAACCTAAGATAGTAATTGAAGCATGTAAGGATGAACATTGGATGAAAGCTATGGAAGAAGAACTTATGTAGATTGAGAAGAATCAGACTTCGAAACTTTTCCCAAGACCTAAAAACAAAAACATAATTGGATCTAAGTGGGTGTTCAGAAACAAACTGAATGAGAATGGAGAAGTGGTAAGAAACAAGGCAAGGCTTGTGTGTAAGGGCTATGCATAAGTTGAAGGAATAGACTTTGAGGAGATATTTGCACCCAAAGCTAGAATGGAGGAAATCAAGATGTTTTTGGCTTTTGCAACACATAAGGATTTCAAAGTTTATCAAATGGATGTGAAGCCTACTTTCTTGAATGGAGAGTTGGAAGAGGAAGAATACATGGAACAACTAGAAGGATTTCATTTGGCATATAAACCTAATATGGTTTGCAGATTGAAGAAGGAATTTTATGGATTGAAGCAAGCTCCTAGATCTTGGTATGCAAGGTTGGATATGTATTTGATACAACAAGGATTCAATAAAGGCACTACAAATAGTAACCTTTACTTTAAGGTTGAGAAAGATCAAATCTTGATTTTAGTTTTGTATGTTGATGACATAATTTTTGGAGGCAATGAAGCTATGTGTAAAATGTTTGTAGAAGAAATGTGGAAGGAGTTTGAGATGTCTATGTTTGGGGAGATGAATTTCTTCTTTGGGCTATAAATCAATTAGAAAAATAAAGGCATATTCATTTCACAGTCAAAGTATGTCAAAGAAATGTTGAAGAAGTTTGGAATGGAAGACTCCAAACTGGTATGTACTCCTATGGTTATTGGTTGCAAATTGAGCAAGACTAATGAATCCCCTAAGGTTGATCAGAGCAAATATAAATCTATGATTGGTGGAATGCTATATCTAACTACTACTAGACCGGATATCATGCATACAATATGTCTTGTGGCTAGATTTCAAGAAGATCCTATAGAGTCACATGTTGCAACAGTGAAGAGGATATTCAAATACCTAAGGCACTCTAGATCATGGCTTATGGTATCCAAAAGATACTAATTTCACATTGAGTTCCTACATAGATGCAGATTGGGCTAGTTGTGTGGATGATAGAAAAAGTACAAGTGGTGGTGCATTCTTTCTTGGATATAGATTGGTGTCCTAGCTAAGTAAGAAACAAAATTCAGTTTCTTTATCTACTATAGAGGCTGAGTATATTGCAATAGCATCTTGTTGCACACAAGTATTGTGGATGAGGCAAGAATTAAAGGATATCAAAGTGGTGTGTGATGAGCCTATTTCTATATTTTTTGTGATAATATAAGTGCAATAAACATTTCAAATAACCCAACGATGCATTCAAGGACAAAAAATATTTCAATCAGATATCACTTTCTGAGAAAGAAGGTTGTGGATAATGAAGTGAAGCTTGATCTGATTGTTGACATATTCACTAAGGATCTTCCTAAGGATACTTTTGAGTATCTCTGAGAGAATTTGGGGGTCATTGCCCCTCCTTCTCTGAACTAGATGCATATGGAGATGCATCTATCTAGTAGATCCATGGATTCATTCTTTGTCTGGATTGGTGTTGGTGGATACCTCTCAAGGGGAGTAAGTAGTGGCATTGCTGTAGTATGGAGTGAGTGTTGTCATTATGTAGAGGTTTTTGATTTGGTACAGGTTGGTGTGTACTCCTAAGGGGGAGTATTCAAAGAAGTAATGGAAAAGAGTATTCAGAGCAATTGAAAGTAGGTTGTGCAATGTCAAAGGGGGAGAATAATGCAAACATTTTATCCTTTTCCATTGATGTCAAAGGGGGAGAGAGAATCATGTGAAAAATTACAAGGTATCGAGTGGAGAAAGTTGTGTATGTTTTCTAATCATTATTATCAAAGGGAGAGTGAAGCATGTGAAAAATAATAAGTTGAAAGGAGGAGAGACAAATGTTGTGTAAGCTATCTAATCAATAAAAAAGAAAGGAGAGTTGTCTTTGATGGTTTTTTCACATCTTGTGTTGCCATAAACGACAAAGGGGGAGATTGTTGCAAGTATTAAGGTTTTGTCATTGATGTCAATTGTATAATAGTTGAGAGAGATTGTTGCAGTATTTTTCTCTGTTACATAAGTGTGTTATGTTTTTGCTCCATATTTCTTCTAGGTTGAAGATCTACTTGTGTGGTTCAGATTTGTTGGTTAGAGGTTATCAAAGATGCTATATCTAGAATTTGGGCTTCTATATCATTGTACAGAAGAAGTTGTGTTCACCAGTGTGTGAATTGTGCATTACAAAGGTGTCTAGGAGAAATTCCTTTGCTCTACGTTTCTCCGCAACTGTGTTTTAGGACTTGTGATTCTGAGTGAGAGTTTATGGTGTTGGTCTCTTGCTTGTGTCAAGAGGATTTGTGGTTTAGTGTTATGAAAAAATGGTCCTCCAAGTTACAATGTGTGGTAGTGTTGTCTAAATGTACTGGGCTTGTACATTCCTCAAGTGGAAGTTATTGTGAAGGATTCTGATGGATTTTAGGATGTTAGAGGAATATTCTAGATCATTTTGAAGTGCAGTGTGTGGTTCATAGTTTGTCTTGAGATTGATGAAGCATATACTTAATTGATTGATGGTGTTTGCATGTGTAACGGCTGACCTAGTTTTTACACTACATATGAAGCATCTTCGAAGTTTGTGGTAACATGTGGTTCAGTGGTGTTGTTGATTTGGGTCCCAATTAAGTTTTGATGTGGTTTGCATTCACTTTTATCCACCACTGAAGTGTTTTGGCACCAACCTAATTTGAATTTGCACATTTGGGGTGAATTGTCAACCTTAGAGAGGGTTTCAAGGTTGAGGATGATATAAGTATGTGTTGAATTGTTGAAGGAGGTTAATATAGATGCAAGATAGATGAATGTGTGAAGTGTATGATGCAAGTGATGAGAAATTGAGCAGATTGGTGTGAATTTTCAAGTATTGGATTACTGTATGTAGTGAGTAGAAGGTGTTTACAATCATTCAAATAGATTATGAAGGTGTTGGAGCTATTTTGGTGGAATTTGTATAACATTTCTTCTCTATCTTCTTTTCATTCCAACTGTAAGCCTTGACTATGAGCCTTTCTGGATAGTGTGTCCTATTCTAGCAGTGAACCTTTATACTAATTTTTCTATTACTTATATTGTGAGCTAATCCTCACCGTGGTTTTTCCCTTCTTGGGTTTTCCACATAATGATGTTCTCTTGTGTTTTGTGTTGAGTTGTTTAAGTCTCTATTATCTTATTTTCATGTTAAAACTTCATAAAAAATTAAAGGTTTAATGAATGCTTGTGGATCTAAATGTTAATGAGGGTTTTGGTGTTTTGATAAATTACAAATGATTCACCCCCCTCTCAATTGTCTTGTTCATTCAACATATGGTTCTTGATACTGCATGGATACATCCTCTAAGTGGTGGTATTGGTAGACTCGATGTGCCTTGATGTATTTTCATACTAGACATTACCCATGTAGTGGGAGTTCCTAGATGTGTCTATCTTCATCGACTATTATGGCATAGGGAGCTTGTGATTGTGGTTGTTTGTTTGGATAAGTTGTTGGCATGAGTTTTCTAATGTTGAGGATAACTTTGAGGTATGGTAGATTAGGTGGATTAGCATTTGTTGTGGGTGTTATTTCTAGTCTCATGGGTTTATTAGTTAGATGAGAGCAACTTATTTTTAGTTGTTGTTCTAGATAATGGTTTATCTTGTTCTCTAGAAGATTTGTTGACTTCAAAAATATGTTTTGGTTACGGGTTTGGAGTTTTTTGAGCTTATGTTTAGCTTGTGAGCACAGTAGAGTTGTGGAGTATTCTATAGCCTTTACTATCAATTGGATATGATGCTTGTGTTCATTAGACTAGTGCATATACACCATGGCCCTCATTCCTTTCCTTTGGAGGATGGCAAGAACTGTTTCCTGAGATGGTGGACATCTTGGATGTTGTTGCAATATCTTGGTTGGAGCATGAGAGTATTGTTTGAGATTCATGTGATTGCATGTATGGCTACGATGATGTGTTTTCATCAGTTGACTCTTAGCAGTTAAATCTTGTTACTTCCATGGACTCTTCAAAGGTGTTTGACAAGTGGGAGAATGTTAGGAAAATGAAGGTGTCTCAACCTTTGATTTTTCTTAGCATTGATTATTTAATTATTTAATGTGATAATTATCCCATGTTGTCTTGTGAGTTACAACTTGCAGTTTCTATTTTCAAGGAGGAGTTAAGTTGGAAGTTACCATTTATGGGTGGAGTTGTGCATGAAGGAATTTTCTATTTTGTGTTTATTTTGCATGGAATGTGATTTTTTGAGGTGCAGTTATCTTTTTATAGGTGCATGTTTTCAATGTGCAGATTTAGTGACAATTGGCAGTTGCAATATTGCATGTGGTGACAATTGGAAACTTATCGTTATGCATGTGTAGTAGTTTTGGTGCTTTCCATGTTGCATCTTCATCCTTTGGCATTTGATTTTATAAATGTCTAATTAATGCATTATAAGCTCATATATATTGAGCACTTGTATTTTGGAGTTGGGTGAGGAGAATTTTTCATTACAGGGTTGTGCTATCGGATTTCCTCTAGAAGAGCAAGATGTAATCTCCATGTTAAGGTTGTGAGGCTACAATGTATTGTAACTATATTTTTTGCAAATTAATACATTGGTTCAATGCTTTGGAGTGTGGGGTTTTTTTACCCGAAAGGATTTTCTCCATGTATATTGTGTTTTCTTCTCTTCTATCTATCTTTCTTCTATTTTGCATGTTTCTCATTCTTGAAATGTTAATTTACATGTTATGCTGCTAAATTTTTCCTAGATCTAGAACTATTTCCTAGATCTAGAAATACATCATCTTTCCTCTAAGGGTTAATGCATGGGAAATTAAACTATGTATTTTTTCTCTTTAAGGCATAGTAGTATGAGCTTGTATCAGGTTGTTGAAATCTGATTTGTTTAATGAAACATAAGATACTAAAGGTGCATACTGGTTCTTGGAAGGCTTTCTAAGTTCATCATTTCCTTTCACATATAAACACAAAAGATGCCTCAATTCACAAAGGTAAAAGCAATCCAAATCCATGTGAAAAATGAAATCCAAGATCTAGAGACAAAGTAGATATGATAAGACTATGAAATGGTTTTCATAAAATAAGAGTTTAATATCCTCAATAATGTCTCCTAATATTGTAATATGAGATTCATAAAACAAAACTATGATACCTATCAAGTAGTCATCTGAAGAATCTAAATCAAGAAGATAATTTATAACCTACTACTCTAAATTTGAAGTAGGATTACAAGGAGATAGAATATTCTCCAAATAAGAAAACTAAATATGTCCTCAACCTCAAGCTGGTAAATCATATAATTTTAGGAACTTATGATTTCAAATGTAAGAGAAAGAGAGGTAGAAGAAGTCTCAATTTCATCACAATGAGCTCAAGGCCCTCCAAATATGAAAAATCCTATAAATTACTATCAACAATAGTTATATTATCTACATCCTAAATGTGTATGAGTTTTTCCATAGCAATGATATAAAATAGAGATGAACAAGTTTCTCCATACGAATACCAAATTTTAGTCCATGGAGTGTGGGGACAATCAAGTTGTGAAAGGTTGCATAAAAAGTCAAAATAAAAGATGCAATAGATTAATCTTAGGACATGATAAATATTATTTGTCCATGCTATCTTCCTATACTATGTACTGGAATTTTCATTTGGCAAGCATGTAGTCAAGTATATCTAGGATCCTCAACCTAAAAACATAAAGAACATAAGGAGTACATCAAGAATACAAGACCCTCAATGTAATCTTAACATTCTTTATGTCTTTAGACCAAGGTTTCAAATAAATCCCCACATTTACAAATATAAAAATTAATAAGAATAATTTAGAAATATTTAAGACTATATACCAATATTGAAGTCCACTATCTAAATGGACAAGACACATCAAAAACAATTTGATTCAAGAGCTTTAGCCTCCATATGGATCCTATAGAGATAGATTTATTTCATACGATCAATAATAGTCTCCAAAATAGTTTTCTACTACACTCTATCATATTGTATGTTACAACCCCAATGGTTGAAGAATCTTTAAGATATTTTTGTAAGGCTGACTATAGAGAATTTATGTACTTTTAGAAGTTACGATTGTAAATGAAATTCAAACAATGTTATAGTTAATTAGCACAAACTAATAATATGGTACACCTTTCTTTCCCTTTCCAATCATTTGTAACATCTAAATAGTAAGGACATAAGATATTTGTAACAATTTTACAGTTACTAACAACAAACTTTGTGTAAATATTCATTTATTCAATTAGTCACTTGTAGTGCAAATATGGATAACAGTGGTAAAATAATATTTGCATTAACCAAAAATTCATAAGGCTATACAACGTTATATGTCAATAAAATTATACGATATATCCAATAAAGTCAAACAAGCTTGCAAAAAATCCATATGGACATAAAATGTCACATATCCATAGTACAAAACATATGTTCAAAAATGCCACATAGGCATACAACAAAGGACCCTAATACATAGTCATTTCCCACTAGGGAAAGGAAATAGAACACAAGCTACCTTTGACTATTGGTTGGATGGAGATGCATGTGATCTTGGTGTCTTTCGAATTCGCTCACTCGTCCTCCTCTCTTCAGTTCTCTAGAGTTCCAACTGATACAAGAAAAATTATAGATGTTGATATATAGAAATTACATTGTGGAGTGACATATAATAGAATAATCACTTACCGCAAACAAATAATCAACATTTTAATCTACAACAAGGGCACGTTCACGATCTAGAGTGGCAAGCCCCTATAACAAGCATCAATATAGTAACTAAACTACATACAAGTATCATTAAAAAATTTAATAATAGACCAATAAAAGAGAAAATGTAATGTGAAATTTACTAATTTGTCGCATACCTCTGTCAAAAGAACAGAAGTTGCTACTTTTGCAGCAACACCATGGCCCATTGTGCCATGAACATTGGTAGGACTATCTAATGTCAACATTTGAAAATGAAACAAAAAATGTTGTTTAATTACCAAAACTACCTAACATTATTTTACAATACCATTAATGAATAAAGGTTACCCAAGTGAATTTCATCGACGAGGAAAAGAGTGAGGTGTTGATGTTGAAGTCCCACTAGCAAACTATTTGAATCCATAGTGAGTTATGAGATAATCATTCATATAAGGTTCAACTATTCACATGCAATAATTATTTCTTTAATACTAGTTGCATACCTGTGGACTCGAAGAGTTAAATAAATAGGGGTCTTGCGAAATGATGCAAGTATCATCAACACTTCGACCCTAAATTTTCATCATATTCATTCTACTAGTTTACATATTCTTACATTTCAGAATAAAATTTAATAAACAAAATTAAATGAACTTGCTAAAATTTACTTGAGTATCAATGTTGAATGTTTCATTCAACAAGGCATCTGTCATAGCTATTTTTTGTGCAGCTGATGTATCTTGTGTAGCTACATCCTAAGTACTCTCACAATAATATGTGTAAATAGAACTGCAAGAGTCACAAAAGTGGACTCGAACTCTAGAACTAGAATCACCCACATCAGGCTCTACTAGAGGCCTCACATACTGTATAAGGCTCTGAGTGAGTGAGCTAATCAAGTCCAAGGTTTCCACCTCGACACTATCCTTCACAATAGAAGGAACAGTCACATGCTCCAACACGGGTCTAGCTAAGGATCTTGGTGCCAACTATAGATTACATCGTGCCCCCACTTTGTCATGTGTGGAGCCCCCACCTCTACCCTGAAAAATCTAGATAGTCAAAATAACTTTAATCTTATTGAGGATAAACTCACAATAAATTTTCCTCAAAAAGTACTATGGGACCTCATAGTTATTGCATGGAGGTTGGTCAAAATCCATCCACCACCTATCCCAAAAAAAAAAAATATTCCTTCATGGTGGCACCAATGGATGGGGAACCTCTTGTATGCAACTAATAAAGTTTGATTGGTTCTTGGGTCCATGAAAAGGGAACACGAGTTAGATTTGGTAATTTTATCTTTCTTCACTTGCGCATACAAAATTTTATTTGCATAAAATTATAATTCAACGAAAAATTAAATTGTGCACTCATTGATCCTACATGAGATACAATAGATTGTAGGGATTCGGTAAGGCCTCTCCTATGAGGATTTTTTGTGGTAGTGTCATTTAACCTTGTAATCAATTCTTTAAGTTCTTTTTTGTTGTTTTCTATTTTCCCTAGAATATTTTCTTGTCTTCCTACGGGATGTCTACAAATTGAGGGAGGAGTTTGATGTTGTTCTTGTTCATGAAGAGGTGACTGATGATTTTCAATATTTGGAGGTGGAGGTTCATTTCCTAGAAATTAAAAGAAAATTTAATTAAAAACCCTAATTCAATCTACAATTTAATTCTAATTTAAAACTAAAAAACTAGAAATACATACCTCTTTCACCTTTGTGATGTCTTGGTGGCATCTTCATGAAGATTCACAAGCTCCAAGTGAAAAAATTGTAGTCTATTTAGCGAGTGCATGTTGAGAAGGGAAAAAAATGCTAAAATTGAAATGATAAAACATAGAATGACGAATAAGAGTCAATTTTTTTTATTCTACCTTTTTCATTTAGCGAGCGCCAAATTTGGCACTCGCAAAACGTGCAATTTCACCAAAAAGATGAATGTTTCATCTTTTTTGTGTCATGTCTTTTGCACTTACCCTTCTATAAGTTGGGGCATTTTGTTCTTCAGCTCCCATTTATATTCTTTTTGTACGTAATTTTATTATTTTAATATAATTCAGGCTTTATGCCTTTTACTTTAAAAAAGAGTCATGTCATTGTTATGAAGCTCTTCAAGAGCTCAAGAATAATTCTATAGGAAATCCTATTTAATAAGTATCCCCAATATTGGAGGAAAATTCAAATAAGGAAAATTAAATAATTTATCTTCTTCTTTAGCATAAATTTTCCTTCCTTGCATTCATATAATAGGTTGTGAGGGGGGAGACTGAATGAGATGGAGATCTCTTCTCAAATTAAGAAGAGATAATATTAGACACCATAGGTTTTTGATTGAATCATGGTCTAGTGGCTTCCTAGGATGATTTCCCTGAGGGATGAGAATCTCTCAACTCAATCACCTTAGAAGGATTTGAATTATATGGCCTAGTAGCTAAGGTTAGGGGAAACATCTTTCAAACATATCACATGATTTTTTGTTAATCATGGTGGTCCAATCATCTCCATTTTTGGGATTTCAAGGAACCACTAAGGTCTACTTGGGAGGATATTTAGCTCACTAGATGACTAGAGGATAGTCACAAATCTTACAATCTAAGAACTGGAATTTCTAACAAGTTTTTGGCAAGTTAAGGTACAAGACTCTAGGTGAAAATTTGGGTACGCACTTACAATTCTATGTACTCTTTGATATATTTATAAATATCAACATAGACACATACCCTCTTCTCAAGATAAGGAAAGAAAAAATGCATTCTTAATAAGAACAAGCAACCCTAAAAATATAGTAATGCAATCTAGGAAAGGCCATAAAGGCAAGGGTGGACTAGTAATTTAACCCAAGTAGGAAATAAAGAGATCTTTCCTTAGAGACAATAAAGTTTCAATTCTAAGGAGAGAATATGGCAATGAAAACTAGATGTACTAGGGTATATTCTCAAAAATGGCCTTGGTAATCTTATTAGTGAGACTCTAGATAGCCTCTACATAGACCCCATGTGGGACCCGAGTAGAATTGACCCAACTATACAACATGATTTTAGAGGGGATACAACCCACAAAGTAACCAATAATGGTAAAAATTTCAAGCCACTAACATTTATTTTTTAAATCATGAATAGGTAATCTCAACATTAGGAGTAGAGGCATTACCTCAACTACCAATTTTGAAATAAAGTTTTACAAATGTTTGGAAGCCATTCTATTGGACATCCAAGTATAAAGTATCCCCAACATCAAATGCAGGTTCATTTGGGTTGGTTTCTATAGACACCTAAAAATGACTAATGCATTTTCATCTTATCATTTCATCATTATTCTTATCATTTCTTTTATCTATAATTAATTAAATAAATTTTAATTATTAAATCAAGCTAATATTTCTCCCTTTTCATCCATAATAATTAAATATGTTTTAATTATTTAATTATCTAAGTAATCATTTTTATCATATCTATATTAATTAAATAATTTTTAATTATTTAATTAATTCATCACTTATCATTTTCCCTCCAACATTAATTAAATTCAATTTATCTTTAGCCTTCTGTAATTAAGTAATTTTCAAAAATTATTTAATTAGCTAACACTCCACTTTTAAATAAATTAAAAATAATTTATTTAAATTAAATTTCCTTCTAAAATAAATAAATTATTATTTATTTATTTCTCCCACTATTCAAACTATAGGTCCTACCCTCTCTCAAATTTTCTCATCCATTGATCTTTCAAGATCAAAAATTAGGTGAGGCATATAAATAAGACCTTCACTCATGCATTATCTCCTAGAACATAATTGGCATATCACAAGATCTATAGCATTATCAAGAGAAAGATCATTATTGTTATCAAGTTAGCATTATCGAGCAAGCATCTATCAAGCATCCATTATCAATCATCAAGCATCAAGCCTTCATTGTATCATGTTGATATCAAGGTTATGCTAAAAATCTGAGAGCAATTTACGTCAAGCATTCAAGTATTTATCAAAGAAACAAAAGAGAAATCTAAGGTCTTTGCTATGGTATTATTATTTATCATTTGATTTTATTCATAGATCTTAGGATTTATTGAGTGATTGTTGGAGTGTGATTTTTTTCCTTTCATTGCATTGTTACTACATGTGATTCACATTTTCATCATCCAAAATTTCCATATAAAAAGGAAAATATAATCAAAGGTGATGGAACTAGAAAACCCCAAAATAAATACAAACTTCTCCTATTTCAAAATGTAGAATGGCATATAATGTGATAAGTATAGTGGAGAGACACAAGCAAGAATATGTATACTAAACCCATCCAAAACCCTAGTAGAGCCTTCCAATACGTACTTAGAATACAAAATTTAAAGTATATATACATACATATATATGGAAAAATATGTCACCTACTAAATGATCTTAACTAACTTCTCACCAAAGGTTTTTATGTAATTCTGAAAAAAGGCTTAAATAGGGAAGAAGCACAACTAACATTTTTTGTTGGTTTAGGGAAAAACATGATTGTACCTCTTAGAAATTTAACTATTTGACCCACTTAAACTTTATTTTCATAAATTTTAGATGCTTATAAACTAGATTTGAAATGTTCCATTTATTATATGTGTGTCCATGTGTCTATGTATATGTATATATTAGAAGAAAAACATCTCACCCACTATATGATCTTAATTAACTTGTCAGTAAAGGTTTCTATGAAATATTCAATAGAACTCAAAAAGAAAGGAACATGCCTAACTATCTATGTTATTTTAATTAAAAACATGAGTACCTCTTGGAGATGTAACCACTTGACCCATGTAAACTTCACCAATTTTTATAAATGTTATTATTTGGAAATTAGATTTAAAATGCCACATTTATTGTTCTTAAATCATCTTTTAGTTTCTTAGTGTAGGTACCTTGATTGTTCATTGAATATTTTTGTTTTGAGGGAAAAAGTAGCCACTTAAATCACCTTTTTTGAACCCCAATTTCTATGCACTTACCCATTTAGTTTGTCTAATTTCAAAAATAATAAATTTTATAAATTAATTATAATGTGAAACTACTTAAGTAATGCTTAATTAAATTATCCTAACTAATAAACTATGAATATGGGGAAAATTACATTTGGATAAAGAAGAGTCAAAATTCCATATATAAAAGGATTATGCCATATATCACTAATGTCATTTTTTCATAAATATTTGCTAATAAGAATTAGTACACTTTTCTACATGTTCAATCCTACTAAATAGGGAGATCAAATAAGGAGAACTATATTCTCAATATGTGTATGAATGGCATGTTTAATAGTGGGAGAGGATGGGAAAGTTTATTACCAACTAGTGGAAACATGTTCACATGTTATTCTTCATCCTCATACATGTCTAGTTCATGTGTTTGTTCAATAGAAGGTGTGAAAGAATATACTCCACAATCATTCAAATATACATCATAAGAAAGAATTATAGAAACCAAAGGAGGGTATCCATAAAAAATATATATCATGATGATGCATAGAAAAATCTATGGTATTCATTACATAAACTTCACTAGAAGGGGAAGCATGGTAATCATGAATAAAACATTATATATGACCAATAGTAAAGTAATCTATGAAAGGACGTGACAAATCATGGAAAGATGTTAAGTATGGCATGAATTAAACCATTTGTTTTTTATTATAGGAAAAGCAGGTTTTGAAGAGGCCCCAAAACCCTTTACAAAAAAGACCACTACTTTTAAAGATAATCAAAAAAAAAAAGCAGCCACCCATTAGCTAAAAACAAGCGAACAATCAACTAAAATATAGGACAGAACCAGGAGGCAATTATAGATTTTTCATAATTTCAATAGTTTCTAGATCACTAGCTATGATCTTCTCATGCATTTCCATAACCTCATCAACCTCCTTCATAGAAACCCCCAAATTCTTCTTAGTCTTGTGTGTATGGGTGCAAGGGCCCTTATCACTTTCTCCCCCCTTTGGATCTTTGGGGAGATCCACCAAACCAGTAGAAGCATCTTTTATCACACCTGAAGAATCCCCTTTCCACAACCTAACATTTTCATTAAGAAATTGGAGACCCTCAACTTCATTATGGAGAGTCGACTTACTGACTTTAACCATAATTTCCAAGTTCTCATAGGCTCTTGACATTTTATCTTCCAAGATCAAGATTCTAAACTCAAAATCCCTTTTCAATTTTAACATCTCATCAGTAAGTGTCTTTAGAACATCAAACAATTGGTTCCCCTAGTCCTAAATAGAAGACCCCTGGGGGGTAGGATTAACCCCAACATTGTTAACCAAATAACAAACCTTAAAATTTGTAAGGTTCAACTCGTTAAACAACCATTTGAAAATTTTAAAGAAAATGATAGAGTCATCCTTCACCATCCCCAACACATTCAGAAAATCTCCCCAGTTGCAATTGAAAATATCCCTATCATTAACCAAATTGTCCTCAAGAGCATCCTGGGTATACTGCACTTCCTGTAAAACTTCTTTACCTTTATAACCACCACCAGGAACTTTAATTTTGTGTTCAGACTTCTCCACCTCAGCAGCCTCAAGAATATCTAGTTCCCTATACTTCTCAAGACCTTCATCAACAGACCACTAGGGTTCGTCATATGGAATCTCATCAGGATCATCACTAACAACATCCTCCGGAAGCCTACATTTCCTGCTACCAGACTACACCTTACCCTTTGCCTTCTTTGCACTATTACCTTCATGCAGTCACATCTTCTTCTTTTGGTCTAAAAAAGGGGACTCACCTCCTCACCCACTTCATCAACCTCGGTCATCTTCTTCTTACCAAAGGTGAGGCCTTCACCCTTCACCTTCAACTTCTTAATAGCAAGGGTTGGGAATTTTCCTATCTTAACCTTCTGAGTTTTAGAAAAATCTTCAGGAATCACATCCTCCTCACTACTAGTAATATGCCCATCCGTCTTAGAGGGTTGATGAAAATTTTTGACCTTCTTTTTATGCTTTGGATCAAAATCCTCAGGAGGCTCCGAGAGGACCTCCATCAAGGCATCTAATCCATCTTCAAATTCCTCAAAGGAAGAACTCGAATCAAACCCAATATCATACCCAGACATTGACTATTTAGGATGGATTTTAGTAATTTTCTTGGGTTCATCCAAAATGGAGGACTTGGCATAATCCATTATGAGTAAAATTATACCCTCATAGAGAATGGGGTTCTTAAGATTCCTATTGAAGTCTTTAATACCATTCTCTAAGGAGGCCAAAAGATAATAGGAGAAATATACCCTCTTCTTATGTCTAAAATGGTTTAACATCACAAAATGATAACCAGCAAGAATAGAAAAGTGACTGTCCAAAGTAATGTACCTCATAATTTCAACCACCAAATCACCCCAAATGGGCTTTATGGAGCTACGAGCAAAGCCACCACATTTAGCCTTTTACAATTGCTCCCTTTCATTCCTCTTGAAGAAGGACTCCATAGAGGAATTAGACTCATTTTTATCCCTATATACATTCCTACCCTCAATAGCCATACCAGTAATGCTTCTAATCAATTCTTCAATAATACTGAATTCCAGGCCAAACACCCTAAGGAATCTATTTTTCCAACCGTTGATGAAGGCCTGTGAAACTACCAGATCTAAGCCATGAATTCTTTAAATATAAGGAGTGATACCACCCTCCTCCAAAGGACACCATATCTTCTTGTTGCTTTTGGTAGTGTCGCGGGAAATTGGTTCAATTTGATTCCTTTCACCACCCATGATGAATGCAGAGTAGAGCTGCAACAACTTCAAGTATTTTAAAATGATACAAAAGAGAAGAACCATCAAGAAGTAATAGGCTCTACAAACACCCACTATCCATGTGGAAGTATTGAAAAGACTGGGAATCATCATTATCCTTAAATGTAAATCTTTTCGAACATCAACAACATTATTAAATTGAAACGAGCTCTCCTCAAAGAAATCACACTTCAACTTGAAATTCCACATGAGAATCAGCACGTGACTTAAAAATAATCATGATCAGAAGCCCCTCCTTAAATAGCTTGCATATCATGATTGACAATAGATTGAATATCAATGGGGAGGGATTCAATCCTATCCCACACTTTAGGCTCAAGAACCCCAAAATTTGCAAACTTTTTCGCAAGCCCATTACCCTCACGATAAATGTGAGAGATGAAACATTGTTCAAATGTATTCAATATATCCAATGCATCAATAATAATAGGCTCAATAGACCAACAAGGAGGGGTAATCTTTTTAAGGAAATTAATAACATTTAAGGCATCACCCTCGAGCCAAACCTTCCTAAATCCTTTAGACTGAGCTAGTTTTAGACCATGGTAGGCATCTGATTCTTCCACAAAGTGTTTTGTCTAGGTTCCAAAAGGGAGCACCACCATAGAAACAAACCTACCGTTAGAGTTCACATAACACTCCCCCACAACCAGCAGGTCCCTAATTACCTTTCGCAACTCTGTCAAAATTGATTTTCACCCAACCGGTAGGAGGAGATTTCAAAACAACATCCTTCCTAGAATCCTTTCCTTTCATCAAGAGAAGAGAAATATCATAGGGGAGGTTCCAATTTTGGGAGACAAAGGAGTCACAAGAAGATACAAAAACCTTAGGCCCATTCTAAAAGGACACCTTAGAAAGAAAAAATTTCTTTGATGGTAGCACAAATCTTATAAGAAATCCTAATAGGGGGAAGAGAGGCATCCATAAAAAATTTGTTGTTTCTTTCCAACCAAATACCCCATGCCACATGAGGTAGAGTAAGAGACCAAAGGAAGTCTAGAGAAGGATTGGAAGACAAACCCAACCATTAGGACCAAAGATCCCCAATGGAAGAAGGGAAGACCCAACACAAGTTCCAGAGAGAAAGCACATGGGCCCAAACATCCACCACATACCTGCAACCAACCAAAATATGGTATGCATCCTCCACAACCTCTTCACAAAAAAAACATTTGTTAGGCATCATAAAACCCATTTTCAAAAGGTTATCAACAGTGACAACTTTGTTTTGGAAAAATAACCAAAAAAATAAATTCACTTTAGGAATCAACCTAGGGAACCAAAGAGACACCTAAAAAGGAATAGGGCCAATGAAGGTAAATTGGTTAAGAACGTCAAAGAAAAAAAAAATCCACTCAAAGACAACTGCCACACCACCTTATCATTCAAGGAAAAGGTCAAAATATGAACTGAAGATAAATCTTTATAGAGAACCTCCAAGCTAGGATTAATATCATGAATCCTTTTCTAGGAACCATCAACAATGTAATCAGCAACATATATTCCAAAAGAATGAATACAAAGCTCCCGAAAGAGAAGTTCCCTTGGCTCATCTTTGAGGGGGCCATTACCAATCCACCAATCCTCCCAAAAGAGAATCCTCCTTCTATTTCCCAATTGCCACTGCAACCCCTTAGAGATAATACTTCTAGACTTAATCATTAAATTCCATAGGGCAGATCTAGAAGGGGGGCTAAAACCACTAGCAAGAAGATCCCTAATATGATCCACCCCCCGCCCCGAAGATATTTGCTAGAGAAAATGTGAACCCATTCACTATTGCCTGAGATAAGGTTCTAAAGTTGCTTAGCCATTAAGGCGAGGTTAAATTCTCTAATTTTATGAATACCCAAACCTCCAAACTTCTTAGGCCTTCAAACATCATCCTAGGACACCAAATGCATCATTTTCTTCTCTTCAACCCGTAACCAAAGGAAATTTTTTGGGATTCTTTCAATCTTATAAACAAACTTTTGAGGCATCTAGAAAAGTCACAAAGCATAAACCAAGAGGTTTTGGAAAGTAGATTTAATCAATTGAACTTTCCCAGCTTGGCTTAATAAAGCTCCCTTCTACCCAACCAACTTAGAATTAAACTTATCAACCAAACCATGCCAGAAAGAGTCAAGAACAACAATAGAGCACAGTAGAAAACCCAAGTATGAAGATAGAAAATCCCCAATCTGCACTGCAAGATCCTTGCAATTCTATGATGTTTATGCTTAGGAGTATTGAGAAAAAATAAAGTACTCTTAGGAAGACCAATTTTCTACCCTGAAGCTGCTTCAAAATTCTACAAAATAAGCTTGATAGCTTTAGCCTCTTTGATGGAAGACTCACCAAGGATGAGGGTGTCATCCAAAAACTATTGGTGGGAGCAGATTTGATTGCTAGAAGGATCTAAAGACTGGCCATCATACCAACATTAATCATCTTCTAAATTAATCTCCCAAGAGATTCCACCATAATGATAAAGAGAAAGGGAGAAATAGGGTCTCCCTATCTCAAACCCCTCAAGCAATAAAAGAAAGGAGAGGGGGAGCCATTGATTAAGACAAAAAAAATTGGAGTAGAAATTAACTACCTAATCAACAGGACCAACTTCTCCCCAAATCCAAAATCTTTCATAATCTTAAGGAGAAACCCCCAATTAACTTTGTCATAGGCTTTGAGGAGATCTAGCTTCAAAAGAAAACCCGCCTGCCTGTTAACTGTTAACAAATGAATATTCTCATTCATAGTAAGAATCAAATCAAGGATTTTCCTGCCAATTACAAAACCATTTTGTTGAACTAAAATTATTTGGGGAAGAACCTTTTGTAATCTCCTCACCAACACTTTAGAAAAGATCTTATAGATGGAATTGCACAGGCTTATAGGATGAAACTCACTAAAAGAAGAAGCCCCCAGCTTCTTTGGAACAAGAACAATAAAAGAGGAGTTTAATTCTTTCAAAATATTATTGCTTCCAAAGAACTCTTTCATAGCATTTGACACATCCTTGGCCACAATATCCCAATAAGAGTGGAAGAAGAACATAGGGAAACCATCAGGCCCAAGTGCCTTATTTCCTTCAAAAGAGAAAACTGCACTTTTGATCTCACCATCCAAAGAGATGCAAACCAGCTACTTGTTTAGGTCTTTAGATATGATGTGAGGGATATCAATTAAAATATCATGTTGAGAAGCAAGGTCCAACACACTATCCATAGACAAAAAGTTAGAGAAAAAAGAGTCTACAGCCTACATGATGTCCTCATCATTATCCAGTACCTAATTATTGAACCTAATAGAATTGATACAATTCAAGGCCCTATGTTTTAACATTGAAAGATGTAAAAATATGGTATTTATGTCCCCACTTTTCAACCACATAACCCACAACCTTTGTTTCTAGAATTCTTCCTCCTTAGCAACAATGTTATGCAACCTAGAGAGAAGAAAATTCTCATGTTGAATAAGAGTAGGATCATAACCAGTAAATTGAATAGATTGTTGAACAATTTGAAGCTCCTCCTTGGTTGAAGCTTTATCATCAAAAATCTAACCAAATGAAGATTTATTCCACTTTCAAACATTGAATTTGACATTAGCCAACTTTTTTGCCACCCTATACATAGCAGAACCATCAACTCGAATGTTCCACCAAGATAGAATTTTATCCTTGAGCTCAAGATGACAGGTCCACATTTTCTCAAACTTGAAAGGAAAGTGTTTCCTTCTACCCAACAGATCCACCGAAAGGGAAAGAGGAAAGTGATCAGATACCAACCTAGTTAGGGCAGAGAGAGCACAAGAATATGAAGGAAACCAGTCTAGAGAAAGAAGATCCCAATCAATCTTAACCTCAATAAGAGCCTCACCAACTCTTCTATTCTTCCAAGTATAAGAGGCTTCTTAAAGATCCAAATCCAACAGGGCATTATCATTTATAAGATTCATAAGATCAAACCTACTATCATTTACAATCTAGGACCCCCCTTCTTCTCAAACTCATTTAAGGGGGTATTGAAATCCCCCATAACCAACCAATTATTTAAAGAAAACTGAGATTTAAAAGAGCTTAGACTTTCCCAAAATTTCTTCATGCACCCTTACTATTAGGAGCATAAATATTAGAGAGATTCCAAGAAAAATTATCCCGAACATTCTTGAAAGAAATAGCCACATGATTAAAATCTTCAAAAATAGCCAAACCTTGAACCACCTTGGGATTCCAAAAAGTGACAATACCACTAGATGCACCCGCTGCCTCAAAACAGTGCAGCCCAAATATTTGAAGAGACTATTCTTGATTTTACTCAACTTATTAATCCCCATTTTAGTTTCCTGAATCAAAATTATATCAGGTCTATGATCCCTCTTACCAAGTTAGAAAGGAGATCATGTTTGTGAGGGTTATTTAACCCTCTCAAGTTCCAAGAGATTATCTTCATGAGAAATTATGAGGGGTGCTCTTTAAGCACATCTCAGGTAAAGTCCTTTGAATACCATCAGCTATATCCATTCTACTCTCCTTATCTTGAGTAACTTGGGACGAAGGTCTACCCTTTCCTCTCAGCTCTGAACCATAGTCAGATCTTTGTTTATTCCTAGTAGACACTCCTGGAGAAGGAGAGTGTTTCTTTTTGTTTCTTCCTTTCACCGTTATAAAGGGAGGATCAACTTGATCACCACATTCCACCTGAGAAGATTTTCCATTCAAGCATTGGCCTTCAGATCCTTCCACCAAAGAGATAGAATCATTAACCATAGGGGGCAACCTCAAACCACTATTCTCCTAGGCCGCTAAAGGGGAAGCAACCTTGCACTCCTTAACTGAGATCAAATCTCCTAACTCCTTACAAGGAGAGGGAAAATTAGCAACCACGAAACTATTCTCCAACTCCTTAGCTCCCTTAGTTTTAGGAAGAACCAACTCATTAGAGACCTCATTCTAAACTTGACTAGACTCAAAATCCAAACTATGCTTCTCGAGAGAAATCTCCACAGTCGCTTCCTCCTTGTTACTAGAATCCACATTTCCCACTAAAACCTTGTTAGCACCTGGAGGTGCCTCAACCCACTCCTTCTCCCTCCATTCCTTCATTGGGGGCTTCTAAACCTTCGACATTCACTTTTTTGTCTAATGCCCAACTTTCTTGCAGTGAAAATAGGCAAATGAAATGGAATCAAATTCCACCATTTTCTCTCAAACACCAAGTTAAGAGTTAATCTTCACAATATAAGGAAGGTTAGCTGACTGCTCAACATTCACACATAAATGAGCAAACATAGGGTGCTTTCTTGAAGTAGTCATTTGATCAATAGATAATAAGTTTCCAAAGGTACTAGCAATCCCTTTAAATACTTTTTCATCTCAGAATTCTAATGGGAGGCCTAGAAGTCTCACCCAAATTGGAGCCATCAAGAAAGAGCAAGAATTGGGTTTAAACCCAGGTTCCCATCTTTTCAACACTAGAGAAGACTTTCCAATAAATCAAGGACCACCCGTAAGGGCCATAATGAGATCATCCTCACAATTGAAAGAGAAGGAGAAAAAACCCTTCGCCATAGTAGCTACATCCACCTAGCCCTTAGGATGCCAATGGTTTAGGGAGAATTTATGAACCAATTCAATATGAGGAAAAGGACCCAAAAACTTGCTCAACAATGTCATTTCCATATTTGAAACACTCTTCCTAACAATGCAATCAAGAACTGAGATAGAGAACTCACTAGAAGATGCATTTGAATGAAAACCCATAGGAGGCAAAGAACTTTTACCTTTGGGTTTAGTGCCAAAAAGGTTTGATCACTTAAGATCAACCTCTAAGGATAGACCGCACCCCGTCTTGTCACCAACAGGAAGCTGAGGCACAAAACAAGAAGATTTGAAACCCACGTCCATACCAACTCTAGTCTGATTGTACCCAGTCTTTTCAGCAATAGGAATCTCTAGCTCAAAAGAGGACGTGGAGAAGCATGAACGAAAAGGAGCCTTGGGGGCCCCTTTCTCACTCAGGCACACATTCTCCAAAAATGGGAACCACACCACTTATCATCAACCAAAGAAATATCTGATATCACCCTACCATCAGCAAATTATCCGCCATTAATGACAATCATTGCACCAAGACTTCCCGCCTTTACCAAATTTTAAAAAGCCGCACCGCCACCACCCAAGGAGAGATCCATTAATTCACTTAATTAAACCATTTTTTATCTCTATTAACCAAAGTAGTAACAAATATGTGTATCAAAGTATCATGATCATGTATATAAGCATAATATGAGGATAAGAAGAATTTAATAGGTAAATCTACATTTTTATTACCACTAAATGGATTTATCATAAGTGTATTAAAAGAATGTGCATCATAAAGCAAATAATTATGAATCAAAGAGTCATCAACCAAATCATGAGAGGATAAAGAACTATCATTGTGCTAATCACCAAATATATCATCGATAGATCAAAATTCACAAGAAAGTGAAGAAGTACTAGAAATATCATGTGGAGTGAAATATGTATATCTACATCACTAGTATCCCCAAGGAGAGATGAAAAAGGAGAAGAAAAGAAGGAAAAACCATAAGTGAACAAATGAGATATATAAAGGATATGGTCAATAGGTATATCATTGTCACATGATGGAAGATCCATACATGCATCATGAGAGGAGATGAATAAATTTATCAACATGAACTAAAGCATGAGGAGGAAAGGTGCTCAAAATTAAAACATCATTGTGATCATTCACATTACTATCAATAGTAATAAGAAAATTAGGGATAATGTGAAGCTCATGGATAAGTGAAGTGTATCTAAGAGAGAAGGTAATGCAATAACTAGATGTCTGAAGGGAGAAAGATTACACATGTGGTGAAATATCACCTTCATAGAAAAGACATTATCATCCATAGAATAAAAAGACAAGAGTGTTGGAATAATAGGTAATGAAGCATAGAAATATATCACTTGATCTATAGCATAAGCATGAATAGAGGCTAAGGTCAATGGACTATGAGAATCCATGATAAAAATATGGATTAATGATGTACAAGAAATGATGGGTAGGTAAGGATCAAAGAGAGATCTAGCAATGTGATACCAAACCCTAATAAAGTAATAATAATAGACCAATAAAGGTGGATCCAAATCCTAATTATATATGAATGAAAGATGTAATAATCCAAAATATCATATCTAAAACCCTAATGTAGAAGGAATAAGCCCTAAATCAAAAACCTTAGGGGTGTAGGAATGTTGGGTTCACCAAAATGTATTGGGTCACAATCACAAATATGAAAATCAAGGTTGTAGGTGTGGGATGCATGGTTTTATAATTCACAAAGCATAATCATCATAATCATTTATTTTATACCTAGTCTCAAATTATATGTACCAAGTCTCTATTGTAATCAAGTTATTCTTCCTCTCTTTGACATCAAAATACATATTTACTTATTTTTAGATCTCCCTCTCTCCAACCTCAAGATTGATAGATGTGGGATTGCTCCAAGTGTATGCAAAGTTCTAGATTTCATAGACTATAGTCATCATAATCATTTTTTTATATCCAATCTCAAATTCTAGGTATCAAGTCTCTATCATAATCAAATTAATCTTCCTCTCTTTGACATCAAAATATGTATTTACTTATTTTTAGATCTTCCTCTCTCTGATATCAAGGTTGTAGGCATGGGATTGTTCCAAGTGCATGCATAGTTCTAGATTTAATATTTAAGATCTTTTTAGTTTTTCAAATGACTAGATTTATCACGTGATATCCCTAATTTTATATATAAAAACTTTGTCATAATTTTCTCTTAGACCTAAGATCTATTATTACCATTTTTGTAATATGTAAGGGTAAAAAGTACATCCTTTGTATTTTCCCTTTCATTTTACACCACTTTGTATAGGTGTTCTAAGTAGATTACCCTAGTACATGACTTTGATTGGTTTGACACTACCACCAACTCTCAACTTATATTTATACTTTGAAACATCATCTTTCCTTTGTTCAAAAATTTCTTAGATCTCATAACATATTTACTTTACCCAATCTAAGATCATATTTGTGACCTTAATCTAGTTTAAGATTGTAAATGTAGTCTTAACTCATCTTGTCCAAATTTAGAACTAATTATGACCTCATGTCAACTCAATTCCAACTAGTCATTGGTTGCTAACTCTCATGCAAAAGGTTCAAAATTATGCGCTTATGATATGAATAAAATGACATCACTCCTAGGCCAATTCAATAATCATCAATCATAAATAAATAAACCATCCAAAATCACTTCTTATAATAATCAATCATGTACTGAAAAACTCAAAATCACTCATCCTTGTCATAACTTCCAATTGTGTCAATTTTTACATCAACAAATATCAAACCCTAGTTCTTGCACTAGGTCCTTCTAACATTCATTTTACTTTGTTCATTGCATGTAGTTCCAAGATTTCATTATTACTATATTGCAACATTGATAAATATCTACACATTTGTTATAGACGTTGCTTGGTGTATCTTCCAATTTTTTAAAAGATTATTGAATCATAACCGAGTTTGACCAAGGTGTAAGAGGGAAGTTTGTACATTTCCACACCCTAGATTAGCAAGATCGAATAATATTTCTTATCACCACTAAGTTTTAAATTTTTAGGTGCTTGTCGAAGCGAACATTTGTTGTAGATACCAAAGTTATAAAGAATCAAGGTTCAAGATCACAAAGTGGGTTCAAGGTTGTAGTTTTGGGTCAAGATTGCAAATATGGCAATCACGATTGTAGGTGTGGGATGCATGATTCTAGATTTCACAAAGAATAATCATCATAATCATTTATTTTATACCCAGTCTCAAATTCCATGTATCAAGTCTATCATAATCAAATTAATCTTCCTCTCTCCAACATCAACACATATATTTACTTAATTTTAGATCTCCCCCTCTCCAACATCAAGGTTGTAGGTGTGGGATTGCTCCAAGTGTATGCATAGTTGTAGATTTCATAGAGTATAGTCATCATAATCATCTATTTCATATCTAGTCTCAAATTTTAGGTATCAATTCTCTATCATAATCAAATTAATTTTCCTCTCTCTAACATAAAAATATATATTTACTTTTTTTGTATCTCCCTCTCTCCGACATCAAGGTTGTAGGTGTGGGATTGAAACAAATTTTTTGGTTGTGGTTCCTTGATTTGATGACACGTACACTTGTTTATGTTGGAGCGACCATTCCAACAATAGTCATCATAATCTTTTAGCTTTATTCAATCTCAAATTATAGGGTTCAAGTCGTTATCATAATCAGATTAATCTTTCTCTCTTTGACATCAAAATATACATTTGTACATATTTTTAGATCTCCCTCTATTTGACATCAAAATATAGATTTACATATTTTTAGATCCCCCTCTCTTTGACATTAAGTTCATAGGTGTGGGATTGTTCCAAGTGTATGCATAATTGCATATTTCACATAACATAATAATCATAATTATTTATTTTATATCCAATCTCAAATTTGAGTATCAAGTCTATTATAATCAAATTAATCTTCCTCTCTCTAACATCAAAATATATATTTACATATTTTAAATCTCCCTCTCTCTAACATCAAGGTTGTAGGTGTGGGATTGTTCCAAGTGTATCCATAGTTTTAGATTTCACAGAGCATAATAATCATAATTATTTATTTCATATCTAGTATCAAATATCTATCATAATCAAATTAATTGTCCTCTCTCTAACATCAAAATACATATTTACATATTTTTAGATCTCCTACTTCAACATCAAGACTATAGAAGGATTATTCCAAATGTATGCACGATTCTAAATTTTACATAACATAATAATCATAATCATTTATTTCATGTCCGACCTCAAATTCTAACTATCAAATCTCTATCTAATGAGATTCTCATTTATCTCATGTTTGACCTCAAATTCTAACTATCAATTCTCTACCTAATGAGATTCTCATTTATTTCATGTCTGACCTCAAATTTAACTATCAATTCTCTACCTAATGAGATTCTCATTTATTTCATGTCCCACCTCAAATTCATGTCCGACCTTAAATTCTAACTATCAAATCTCTATCTAATGGGATTCTCATTTATTTCATGTCCCACCTCAAATTCTAACTATCAAATCTCTATCTAATGAGATTCTCATTGTAGATGTGGGAGTGTTTTTAATGTATATGCATAGTTCTAGATTTCACATAGCATAATCATAACATAACAATCATAATCTTTATTTCATGTCTGATCTCCAATTCTAAGTATCAAATCTTGATCTAATCAGATTAATCTCTCTTGGTAAAGTAATCATAATCTTTTATCTCATATCCGATCTCAAATTCTAAGTATCAAATCTCTATCTGAACATATTAATCTCCCTCCCTTTATCAATCTAGATAATCTTAGAAGCTAAATGTTTTATTTATTCCCAAAAAAAAAGAAGAAGAAGAAGAAAAGAGAAAAGGAATCCCTCAACTTCTTTCCCCCTAGGAGAATAAAGGGGGGGAACAAAAATTCGTGGGATTAAGGGGATAAAAGATTCCTGTTTGGAAGATATTATCCGAGGGAATTAAACCAAAAAAGAAAACTAAAATAACCCACATTCCCCTCCCACGTCGTAATCAAAGTGGGGCGGGCGGAGCATTCACGATGTGGTCACCTACTCATGAGTGGGGCCCACCCACATGCCCATCCATGCATGGCCATCCAAAAGAATTGTCGGAAAAGGCTCGCCGTGTCGGACAGCGCGGTATTTTCGCACCTGCAAAACGGAAACGACAGCCTGGCGGCGTGGCGCGAAGTGACAGCTGTGCCGTTAACAAGGACATGGCCGCCGCCATTAATACCGTTAGTAATTGGTTTGCACTGCAGCCGCCGACAGTTCGCACGTACGGTACAGTTGCCACGCCGCTAAATTAGCTTTCTCCCAACTACCATTACATTCACGTCCTGACAGACCGCCGGTCTTCTTTTTCCGTTTTCCCGTTCTGATTTTACTGCCTCCGTAACCGTTTAACTGCTGCGTTTAACTCTCCCGGCCCCCGGGTCCATCTTAACCCCGGGTTAACTCTGGCTTTAATGAATATAAGTAATTTTTTTTTTTTTAAATAATTTAATTGCCTTGGTTAATTACTGCTAGTCTTTGTGTTTCTGTGTGCTTTGAGAGAGATTGGAGTGCCCCTGAAATTCGACCAGCTGGTTTTGAAAAGGAGTTGAGTACGTCTCACATAAACAAGGAAATGGTGATTATATTTATATGACAAGTTCAAATCAGTTTGAGCCCCACGCTAGTAATGCCACTCCATTACAAATATATTGACTGTCATTGTAAAGGAAAAGATATCATCTTTCTTTCACTACTCACATTTCACACCAAAGAGAATTGGGTTTGGGTTTGGGTTTGAAGGGAAATTGATGATGAGATTGTAGGGATCATCATTTGAGTGAATTCTCTTCATTTGGTCCACTAGGGTATTTATGGAATATGATGGTAACATTAGCAAAGAGTTTCATGATTGATGTAGAATCTTCTCCGCTATCAAATGAGGAAATCCATTATACAAATATGGTCCATGTTTTAGTTCAAAGCCAATGATATATTTCTAGAGTAAGATCCATTATTTTTCTGTATAGAAAGATAGTCAATATGTTGAAACAACTAGAAATGGTCAAATTAACTAAAAAGAAGACATAGGGACCATATTAAAGGGATATGAGGGTGTAAGAGCATCAAAATAATAATAAGGTAGATAGAAATTATGAGATGTCATAATAGGGGTATTAGAAATTATGAGATATCATAATAGGGGTATTGTCTCATTTATCTATCAAAATTATGAGATATCATAATAGGGGTATTGTCTCATTTATCTATCGAAATTATGAGATATCATAATAGGGGTATTGTCTCATTTATCTATCGAAATTATGAGATATCATAATAGGGGTATTGTCTCATTTATCTATCGAAATTATGAGATATCATAATAGGGGTATTGTCTCATTTATCTATCGAAATTATGAGATATCATAATAGGGGTATTGTCTCATTTATCTATCGAAATTATGAGATATCATAATAGGGGTATTGTCTCATTTATCTATCGAAATTATGAGATATCATAATAGGGGTATTGTCGCATTTATCTATTTCATTATAATTGTTTGGAGATGCTTTCATTCTCAAAATTGAAGAATCTATATATTTTGTCTTATCAAAATATTAGTTGGTCAACTTTGAAAAGTGCATCTTATGAATTACCATATGTATTTTAGCTATGCATAATAGAACATCATATGTGAACTACAAGAGGGTGTAACTATTGGTGACCTCCAAGGTGTCTTCACGGTGGGTAATAAGCAAGTTTTCAATAGCCTTCTATATATCCAAGTAAAATTTTTGCAAATACTAGAACTAATGATTCATTGCCAAAAGCTCCTTATTTAGAACCTAAATTTTTCCATATGCATAGCATTTTTTGTCATTGCTCCACCTACAATGAAAGTAGATGGAGTCCCATAAGTCATCACAAGTGATTATTTTAGCAAGAGGAGCTTGCACATAGAAAATTTGTAATGGACAAATTCATCACTATGGCTTCAAAATGAGCCAAAAAGTCTACTGAGATAGATGTCTTACTACATACCTTGCTAAAGTCACTAATACCCTCCTCTCCCAAGATGCTCTTGACAAGACTTGGGGACCTCAAATAAATGTAGTCAAATGTAGATTTAAAATACATATCTAAAAATTATTTGAATGTAGATTTAAGATCCTTTATATTGTAAAAAGGTCCTAAATCATCTATAATAACAACCCAAGCATCTCCCTTACTAGGTTTTCCCCTAGATGCAACATCAAAGTTGAGCTTTAAAAACTAGGTTGGAAGGGGGGTTTCATCTAACATTTTGATGATTATTTTTCTCTAGTATTCATGATTTCTCCATAATTCATAATCCATGAAGATGAGTAGAAGAAATTTTAGAATTAACGATGTAAATTTGCTTTGCATCAACATTTCATATCACAATGATTTTTCATCAAAATGAGAACAAAATGAATGATTGGAGTAAGACCTATTATTAGTTTCAATCAATAAAAAATTGAGAATGAAAGCTTCACCTTTTTATATTTGTGGTGGAATGAGCTTAGAATAACAACCATTTTAGTATGAAATTGTAAATGCTAAATGATTAATGTTTTATCCTTGTGAAGGATGGAGCGGGGTAAGCTTTAGTGCACATTCTTTTTAGTAGGATAATTTGGAGGGTATATTTCAATCTTTTTGTTAAATGGTTCATAAATGACTAGTAGTTTTGGGTTGCCATAATTATCAACCTCTTTGGAAAAGTTGCTAAGGTCTATGGATCACACACATTATTAACATCCTTTAGATAATATGACAAGGTCTAAGGGGCAACCTATGTGTCATCTTATGTTGAAATTTTACTTGATTTCATCCCTTTTAGGTGTAGATTCTTTCCACTAAATAACAATAAAATTTGAGTGGATTCTTTAACTGTCAAGCATCTTCACAGTGAAAGCTATAACCATTTAGCATATGTATATTATTGTGATTTAATGAATGGCAGGTTCAAAGTGATGAATCTTCCAAAGTAATAATTTGTAGTCTTTGGGGATTAGGTGTAATCATCAATCATTATCATCACCTTACTTGAGTTGCAATAAGATAATTAGGCTTTTATAGTCAACCTAATTAGGGCAATTCCTCTTAACATAATACCTAGAATTAACCAAGTTGAAAAAGGTTTGAAAACTAAGTTTTACTAGTGATAGTTTTGCTCAAGGATTACTCTTGGGATTTCATGTAATCTTTGGAGTCATTAAGTCACATTACTTAGGTGAGGTAGAACAATAAATCTTTATTAGTGACAATTTTGAAGTGTTCCTACTATAATTAAGTCTAATAAGTGAGTCATTAGATTATTTAAATTGGATGAGGTGTGACAAATAAGGGATTTTTAATAGGTCTAGCCATTAAGTAATTGTATTATTTAATTTTGGTGAGGTTCCATGAATAGATTTTATCATTTGTCGGGTTGCTAAGGAATCCCTTTTTAGATTGGATGCAATTTAAGTGAGGTGTAATAGTTGAGTTGTTAAATATTGCAAGGATGTCTATAGAGATCAAGTATAGTCCTCCAATCATTATATTACTTATCTTAATTGTAATGCAACCATTTGTTTTATGATTTTTAGGGTTGGGGTTGGGGTAGATTAGTAAGGTTTTATTGAATCTCAAGGATAATTCATCAAATCACTTAGCTATATCATGATGTGAAAAATAAAATTGGAATAATTTCTCCCCTAGTCATTAAAAATATCTAATTTAAATCTTATTAATAAATATGAATAGACAAATACTTACTCAAATTTTCTTTTAGTACTTTAACAACAAGTCTTTTGACATTATTTAAACTAAATTTATATGTTGGTCTTGTCAAAATTTATTCCTTAAATATATATTCTAATTTATCTTTAAATGTGTTCTCTAAAATATCATTAGAATCCTTATTGTGGTTTTTATTCCTACACTTCTAATCTTTTATGTCGTTTAGCTTTTAAAAGTGATTTACTATGAAGTTTCATTCTTAAAAGTGGCATCGCCCTTCTCATCTTCTATGTCATTTAGCTTTTAAGAAGTGATTATTTATGAAACGACATCCTTAAGATTATGGTTGATGTTACCATCCTTCTCTTTCTCTTCATTCTTTTGAAATTTCACAAATATTTTATTATAAAAATATCTTGTGATGATAATAGAAAATTACAATAATAACTTTCTAGGTATATTTTAAAAGAAAAAGATGAAATATTATTTTATAGTATCATTTTAATATTAACATATATCTCTATTCAAAACTTTATGATTTATGAGGATTAGAGATGTTTGGTTCTTTTCTTTTGAAAGATG
>VDFB02368168.1:0-15979 GCA_007258455.2 Sequoia sempervirens | reverse complement strand
TATTTCAAGGGGACTTATGGAATTGTTCAACAGCAGAGGAAGGGAGTTTTCACAATTCGACAGATTTATCAATGAAGCACGGGTCTCCTATACTAACCAGAAAGTACTGAATTTAAATTGGTTGCAGGGTTTAGAGAGTCTAAATCTATTCTAAGTGCGGGATATGGAGCTCAACCTCAGCAAACTTCAACCAAACTTTGCTTTGCCTCGCCTCGGACAGCTTCCGCGGAGTCGGTGCAATCTTCAGGGGAGATGACTAAAGATGTTCAAACGACCACTTGACATGAAGATACCATCCTGGCAGCCGAATACCATCATTCAAAGCTGTGATTGAAGTTTAGGCCCTAGCGTTTCGATTGACACACAAAGGCGAACACACCATCAGTGAGCCCGCTAGTGGTATGGATAAGCGAAGCTTGCTTAGATCAAACACCACATTCCACAGCTAACATCTACTTGCATAAAAATGAAATTACGCTACTCTACGCTACTTGAAGTAGAAGGGATGAAGAAACTTCGCTAGCTATCCATAACAAAGATGAATTTCACCATCAATGAAAAGATCTTTTATTATGAAAGTTTTACACAACAATCTCTTGCAAAAGTTTTCAAAGGAAAACTTTCCTTCTTCAACTACACTATCAATCTATACTAAGCTACTTTTAAGTTGTCCCTCTACTCTATGTCTACTGTCTAACTCAATGTCTATTCTAATAATTTACAAATGAGGGGGGATGCCCCTTTATATAGCTGGCCAAGTCCAACGGACGGCTTAGATTACAATCGGGATGGCCTAGATCGTGCCACCTCAGCCCTAAACAAGATTCACCCTAAAAACCGCCACAAAGAGGAGTGGGGCAATAAATGAGCCATTAATGTCCATCATCTTCCAGAAGATTCCTGTTCATAGACGCGTTCACACTGCTTCAACTTCTTGGAATAGTATGGCAGGCACGTTCTCGATCTGAAACTTCAAGGCTGAAACTTCTTTCCCCTGCCCGACGATGGTTTTCCTCCTTGATGTTGTTCTTTGACTTTGAAGTTCTTGAGGATCATTTCTAACCTTTGGGCCCTCATCTTTTCCTATCTTGGACTTGATCATTTCTTCCTCGCCACCCGCCTGACTGCGTTGGGTGCACATTGGGTCTGTGAGGAGAAACTCCAACACTTAGCCATTTCTTGCAACTTTCTTCCTTCATGTTTTGGGTGCAACCGAGATCTAGTGGAAGAGCTCGAAACTCATAACCTTATCTCCCTTCGAAGGTTGTAATATCATCGTGCTTCATCGCTTCAAGTCATCGTGCTCTAGTCCTAGCATTCATTCTGCAAAAACAGACAAAAACAAAAGCATCAAAACACTTCATGATATAAATCCATTTTACTCACCTGATATCCATTTTTTGATTTCCAAGGGTTCATTGTTTTTCTCTAGCACAACTTTTGCCTTCCTCACGATTTTTTTTTAACATCTATAGGCTGGGGCATAAAACACCTGTGCATCATATTTCAATGCCTTAGACAAATTTCATCTTCCTCAAGGGCATATCATCTTTTGAAAGTGTTAAGTTCAACTGCATCTTCAAGAAATTCACTTTTCTACCTGAGGCGTTGACAAATTTGATTTTATTCAACTCTGGCTCAAGAAGACTATCTTCACGAAGAATTTAAGAAAATTCACCTAGGCAATCAACTTCAAATTCATCAGCCAAGGCATTTTATCTTCAAAACACATTTTATTCACTTTGCCTTAGAAAAATTTTAAATTTTCCCCTTATAAAAATCATTATTTAAGTGCCCATCAAAAATATCCATCTTAAAAGTCTTGGCAAAGTGCAGAAGACTTTAAAATCCATTCCCTTCAGAACGTGTCAAATTCATGGGTCTACAAACGAAGGGGTACATATAATTTTTAAAATTTTGAACCTTAGAAAAAATCATTTTCAACAAATTTAATCCAATTCTTCATCCCTTAAGATCTTCAATACCCAGAAGAAAATTCCCTTCAGAACGTGTCAAATTCATGGGTCTACAAACGAAGGGGTACATTTAATTTTTAAAATTTTGAACCTTAGAAAAAATCATTTTCAACAAATTTAATCCAGTTCTTCATCCCTGTGAGTATTTTCTTGCTCTGACTTGAAATTTCTAATCAACCAGGCTGTGAAGCCGACATCCTCTGACTTCTTCTCTGGCAATTTTACTCATGCTTCTAAAAAATTTCACATCTCCATCAGACTTAGGCGTATTTTCCTAGAGATGACATTTTGATACTTAGAAAAAATTTTAACATGTCATCACCAGCTTGCGCGCATTTGAGTTTTTTTTTCCTGCCATTAACAAACACTTAGAATAATTTTCTCACCTCTTCTTTAGCTTGGGCGCATTTTATATGTTGAGGTGGACGCCATAGAATCTCTTCATCAACCTTTCCTCCTGCATGCACCTTGGGCGCATTTAGGTGTTGATGCTTCAAATTTCAAACACTTAACCAAATTTCCACCCTTCTCTCTTCTCTAGGCGCATATGGAGGTCTTCACTTCAAATTTCATAGACTTAGAATACTTTTCAGCCTTTCCACAAGTTAAGGGCGCATATGAGGTATCCAACTTCAAATTTCCACGCCTTAGAATACTTTTCAGCCTTTCCTTCATCTTAAAGCGCATTCAAGGGTGGCAGCTTCAATTTTACTATTCTTAGACTTTCTCTGCATGCACCACGGCTTGGAATCTTCTATCTTTGCATGGGCGCATTCAAAGGGGCAAGAGGGAAGTCAACACTTGTCCTTTCCTAGTTGAAGTGAGGGCGCATTTAGACTATGCAGGAGGATGGGCGCATTTAGAGGTATGAGGTGGATATACTTTAACACTTAGCCATTTTTCATAGTTTTCCTGTGAGGTGGGCACATTTAGCATGTGCAAGAGGATTTTGACTTTCAACGCCCTTGACTTCCTTCCTTGCTTTGTCTTTACATGCCTTCATTTGGGCGCATTTGAGGGGGTGAGAGGGATGAACATTTTTATAACGCCTTTGACTCTTTGACCTTGCTCTTAGGTATGGGCGCATTGTAGCATATGAGGATAAAACCTCATGCCTTAGAACTCTTAGCATCTCTTCATCCTCATTTGGGCGCATTTCACACATGGTGAAGGATTAACCTCTAAACATCTTTGACCTCCTTTCACTCCTTGTTTAGCATGGGCGCATTTTGATGTATAAGGAGGATAAAACCTCAACACTTAGAATTTCTAACACCTTGACTTGTTGAAGAGGGCACATTTAGGGGGTAGCAGGAGGATGAAACTTTATGCCTTAGAATTTTTCTTGACTTCCAGCTGGGGATGGGTGCATTTTCAAGGTCCTATAGGATGAAACTCAAACTTAGACAATTTATCTCCATCAAACTTCATTTCTCCTTAAGGGCGCATTTGGAGGTAGGAGGTGGATATTGTTCAGACTTAGGTGTTTTTCTTTCCTTCTGCCAGCTTCTCCATACCTTGCTATTTATAGTAAGTCCCTCAATTTTCACACTTTTGAAGCTCGGATCGATTTGAAATTTTGAACACAGGACCTTCATGACCTTGTCAGCCTATTCACACTGCCATCCTGAGCTGGCCTGCTAAAAATAGCACATTTCTGAAGGTGGTTTGCTATTTATAGTAACTGCTCGTTTTGAAGACTTCCACAACTCTGTTTGACTTGAAATTTGAATGACGTGCTCCTCATCAGGTGACCTGCCTATCGACATTGGCACCTGATGCTGGTTTACTATTTTTAGCCAGTTTCTAGAATGCCTTACTATAAATAGTAAGTGCTCTGATTGCCTTCAAATTTTACCGATGGATAGCTTGAAAGATGCTGAACGCAGTGGGATACACCGGTTTTTGGAAATTCTGACTTTTTACCACTCATTTTGGGTCCCGAAGCTAGAAACCCTAATTTGACTTGCATGTATATCAAATGACCTCCGTTTGTCCTCGTTTTTGTTGCACTGCGCCTCGTTTGTGATTCTGATGCACTGGGCCGCTGTCGGAATGGAATTGCTAAAAATAGTAAGTCTCTGAAAACTGATCATCTTGCTTTGCATGTTATATCATCGCGAAGCCCTCGAAAAACCCACAAGGAATCACCCGACATGCAAAGAAAACCCTGACATGCAAACCCTAAAAATAGCCTCTGAAGGCTGAACTTTGAAAGTCATTATCTCATTTTGCATGTTATATCGTTGCGAAGGTCTCAAAAAAACCAGAAGGAATCCTCAGACATGCATTGAAGAACTCTGCATATAAACCCTAAAATCTGCTCGGGAAGCTGAACTGCTAAAAATAGTAAGTTGTCCGTTTCAGCCCAAAATTTGCATATGAGTAGCTTGACATGTTCTAGATGCAGTGTGGCTATTGAAATTTCAAAAATGCTGAGAAAAATACCCTGAATTGCACAGTTACTAAAAATAGTAAGTTGTCAGAATTTGATGAAATTTCAGTGGAAACTTGCTGGAAGCATACTGACATTAATGTTAGTCTAAGATTTCAATTCATTCACTTTATTTGACTTCAAATTGACCATGAAAGTAAAAACCCTAATTTTCAGACTTGGCCAAAATTTCATGTTTAAGCTCACAGACGAGCACATCCTAGGAAAGGCGACAGCAAAAAGAGACAGAAAGAGGGAGAGGGACAAAAACCAAAGCCAAAAGACCAAAATGGAGCAAAAATTAGGCGGTCCCCATTTGCAATGGGGCGATGTGTGAAAAAGGTCACAACAGGATCTTTATTTGCCTTTGGCCAAGGAAATATTGATTTCATATATAAGGGATATTTATTTTGCCTCTAATCTTAAGAGAAAATGCATGCTAATCATAGAGAAATCAGTCTAGGAGGTTCTATCATTTATTGTAATGTCCCTAATAGGAATGATACTAAATTCACTCTACTTGTGATGTCCCTAGTAGGAATTATGCTAAGTTCACTCTAAATTACTAGATCAATCACAACATCAGTTTACAATTAGAATGTTAGCACTCCACATTGAACATTGGGATTAAGTATGAGTAAATCTATATTAAGCATCCTAACCAACATTTCCCATAATTGATCCTCCCCTTATGTTACACTATGGTAGGAAGGTAGGATTACAATGGTTAATCCCATGATTGAACTAGACCCAGAGGCAGCATCCTCGGATATCCCTGGAGGCAGAACCCCTCTGGCCCGTGTGGGCTCATTACATCCCATCCTCGGGTGGCATATCTAGTGGAGACCAGCCTAGACCCAAGGGCAGTACCCTCGGATAACCCAAGAGGCAGTACCCCCTTGGCCCTTGTGGGCTCATCATGTCCCATACCTAGGTGGTGTATCTAGGAGACTCCATTTCATGGATTTCCCCTTTATAATCCTTCTTCCATACCATGGTGGAACATGGACATAATAATACAGAGAAACGACTAATTATAGATATGCAGATTAACAATATATATATATATATATCTGTGTGTGTGTGTAAATTTATGAACATATTATACATGGGGATAAATAATGATGCAGGTGCATCCTTGCATATTTCAAATTTTGGTTTTATTTTCAATTTTGTTGTGTATCTCTTGTGACGTGGCACTTCATATTGGTCTGCGAACCTTCTTGGTTGTTGGTTTGTGGTATCAAATTTCCATTGGGCAGCAGAGAGATGTTTTTGGGTAGTTGCATCGAGCAAGAAAGGAATAGGCAAGGCAGTTAGGAACAATGAAGCACAACAGAAACAAGGGTCAACTAAGTTGGGTGGAGACGTTTTTGCTGCAAAAAAACACAAATCGAGTTTGTTCCAACGGTGGCTATCATCAATTTGGAGATTGAGCCTTGTGGAAGAGGAAGTGGGGTGTGGACGGTGGGAGCAAGGGAAAGATTGTGTGGAAGGGTCAGTGGCACAGGAGGCGGGAATGTCAAGGCTACTTGAGTTTTTGTGTGAAACTGCAAAACTTTGAATCGAATTTCTTTTCTGTTCACTACTGTTGATTGTTGTTAGTTGTAGTTGTTCATGTGGAGTGTTTGGTTATAACCTGTGTAATGAAAACAAATGATAAATGCTCATCCCTATGTAATCGGCTTTTGCTCATGAATAAATGCAATTTTAAACTCTGTTTCTTGTCGTTTGGTGTTGTTCCCTTTGTATTCCATGTTCTTGCAAGAGAAAGGAGTTTGTGATAAGCAAAGAACGGAGGAAGATGCCCCTCATACTAGGGAAATTCGCTGAAGTTTGTATGGTTGAGTGCTTTAAATACACTGAACCTATGTTTGTATTGTGGGTTGCTTCTTGCTAATAGGGAAATGAGAAAACATGCTTTCTTTCATTGATGTCGGTTACTCATTGAATGTTGATACGCTTCAAAAAGAGTGAGTTTGTTAAATTGCAAATTGTGTTGTCGCCTTGGTGTATAGCTTGCACAATCAATCAAACCAATTTTTTGAGAATTGGTTGTTGTGATTAGTCACACGTTCTTGTAAGTTATTTTGGTTCAAACGGGTTGTCATCAGTTTGGTATCAGAGCCAAAAGATTTGGGTTGTCAAGGAGTGGGCAGAATGCCACTGAGAATGATGAGAGGCAGAGGTGTTCAAGGAAGAGGCAGAAGAGCCTCGAATTGTTGCAGAACTTGACTGCACAAATGGATGCCATGGAGAGGGCACAGCGAAGAGGAACACCAATGGATGATGCCAGTGATGTTGAAGAGGAAGACCGACCACAAGCAAATGATGGGGAAGATCAAGAGGAACCTGAAGGAGTGGAAGAAAAATTGATTAGAGTTGTGATGAATGTGGGAGCCAAGTCAAGAATCGAGGTTCCAATGTATTCAGGAAGTCTAAACGGAGAAGAACTTATAGATTGGATTAATGACCTGGATAAGTATTTTGAGTATGAGGGAGTTGCAGAGGAAAGAAAAGTGAAATTCGCTTGCACAAGGCTCAAGGGCCACGCAGCAATGTGGTGGGACTATGTCCAATCTAAGAGACAGAAGAAGAACAAGGAAAAGATTACCTCATGGGATCGAATAGTTGCTAAGTTGAAGACGAAGTTTCTTCCAGCAAATTATCAAACTAGTCTTTTCAAAAGATTGCAAAATCTAAAGCAAAAAGATATGTCAGTCAAGGAATACACGGAAGAGTTCTACAAGTTGGTGATTCGGTCAGGCCATAGCGAAGAGGATTTGGAAAAGGTGGCAAGGTATCTGAATGGGTTGAGATACAATTTGCAAGACGAGTTGAGTTTAGTGTCACCAAGAACTTTGGAGGAAGCCTACCAATTATCCATTAAAGCAGAGGAAAAGTTGATGAGGAGGCAGAATCAACAAGGCTGAGGTAAAGGATGAGGGTATGCAAAAGAAGGACAGCAGCACCATCAAGATGGACAGGCAAGTAGCTCCAAAGGCCAAGCTACGTCAAAAAAAGGAGGTTATCAAGATAGAGGAGAAAGATCTGTTAGAAGCGATGGTTACCAGGGAAGAGGCAAAGGTTTTGCGGGTAAATGTTGTAAGTGTAATCAGTATACGGGTCACAAGAATTGGGAGTGTCCAGATTCTTCCCAAGGAGGTTACACGAGGCCGGAACGAAGGAATCAAGTGGTGCAAGCAGATCAGGAGAGTGCAGGATCAATTTCTCCATGAAAGGAAGAACCTAAGTCAGGAGAATCTCTGTTGTTCAAAAGAATGTTGTTGAATCCGCCAAAGGAGAGTCATGAATGAGTACAAAGGAAGGCTCTATTCAAAACGAAGTGCAAAGCTGAAGGTAAGTGTTGCAAATTAATTATTGACAATGGTAGTACGGATAATTTAGTGGCTGTAGAAATGGTGGATAAGCTAGGACTTAAAAGAACTAAACATTTTACTCCTTATAAAGTTTCTTGGCTTTAAAAAGGGCATCAGTTGTTGGTAGATGAATAGGCTTTAGTAGAGTTTCAGATTGGCAGTTATAAGGATAGTGTGATTTGTGACATCATGCCTACAGACGTGTGTCATGTATTGCTTGGAAAGCCTTGGCAGTTTGATCGGAAGGTTGTACATGAAGGGAGGAGTAACACATATACCTTTGACAAGGATGGAATCAAGCATACTTTGCTGCCTATGCGTGAACAAGAAGAGGACACTGGTAGTAGTAGTAGCAGTAGTAAGGTGATGTTGGTTAGAAGAAAAGAGTTTATAAATGATGGAGAGCCAAAGGAAGTTGGGGCAGCCATTGTTATTCCGAAGGATGCAAAGATACATGAGAGTTTGGAACCGCAGTGCCAAGAGGAATAGGTGGGCATGAATCTACATGGAAAAAGTGTAGAGATAGCAAACAAACAGGTGGAAGATGACTTGGTTCTCCAAATTGAGGCTGTTGAGAGAGAATGGCTTGAATTGACAGGAGGTGAGACAAACAATGTAGCTGTCAATGGTGAGGTACAAACTCAGTTTTCAAATCCATCGGATAGAGTTGAAGTTGATTTTCATGAGAATACCATGATTGCAATGGAGAGTGAAATGCAAAATGAATTGGAAAGGTGCAATGACGAGAGGCTAACTACAGAGTGGGTGAAACATGTTGACGATGATGAGATGGGGTATGGCAATAGCAATTTTAACTTGAGAACAATAAAACAAGGGGAGTTTGTTCTTCCGTTGGTGTGGAATGAAATGAGCTAACCAGTGAAAAGCAAATGACAAGAATAATGGGGAAGATGAGTTCGATATATGGAGGAACTACTCCAACCATATGTTGGAAGAAAAGGAAGAAGTGAAGATACGGGTTGTCAACTATCAACATGAGGGGATATGCTGCAAGTACATGGAGCTTGAAAGGGTAGTTCTACTACCCAACCCCCTTTGTGAGCTACGCTCACAAACAATTCCCCCAAGGAGCCTGATATAGGGGCATCCTTGCATATTTCAATTTTTGGTTTTATTTTCAATTTTGTTGTGTATCTCTTGTGACGTGGCACTTCATATTTGGGCTGCGAACCTTCTTGTTTGTTGATTTGAGGTATCAAATTTCCATTGGGCAGCAAAGAGATGTTTTTGGGTAGTTGCATCGAGCAAGAAAGGAATAGGCAGGGCAGTTAGGAACAATGAAGCACAACAAAAACAAGGGTCAACTAAGTTGGGTGGAGACGTTTTTGCTGCAAAAAAACACAGATCGAGTTTGTTCCAACGGTGGCTGTCATCAATTTGGAGATCGAGCCTTGTGGAAGAGGAAGTGGGGTGTGGAAGGTGGGAGCAAGGGAAAGATTGTGTGGAAGGGTCGGTGGCGCAGGAGGCAGGGATGTCCAGGCTGCTTGAGTTTTTGTGTGAAACTGCAAAACTTTGAATCGAATTTCTTTTTTGTTCACCACTATTGATTGTTGTTAGTTGTAGCTGTTCATGTGGAGTGTAATGTCCCCTTTTTAGCTTGTTCCCGTTTCTTGACGGTTTAGCCTATTATTTGGCCCTCGTAGGCTAATGCAATCAATGAGAGGGTCCTGTTTGGCAGTTGCTTGAGTGTTTTCTTCTCCAAAGCTCACTTCAATTTAGGATTGGCCTTCATTTGGTGAGTCAGGACTCAACTTCACACACTTACTATTTATAGTAAGTCAGCAGGTCATGAGAGTCTAGTGTTTCTATTTATAGTAAGGCATCTGAACATATGGTGAGTTCAGCGTCGATCCCAATTTTCAGTTGGTCTGGCAAAATAAGGATTAATGTGCAAAATTATATCATTTACTTATTATTAAAGGTGACTTTAATAATAATTAATCATTAAAAGTATATCATAAAATTATATTATAACTTTATGTCTAAAGGGGGCCATTTAATGACTTAAAGTACATTAAATAATTAATTAAATGGGCGCCCACTTTGAGGAATTATTTTATAAAGTTTAAATGCACATTTAATATTACTTTAATTGATTGAAAAGAAGCTTTTAGAGGGTCGACTTCTTCCTCTTGAGAGATTATAAAAGGGATCAACGAAGGCTATTGTTTTCATCCAAAATTTTGATATTTGGCTTTTGAAGTTTTTTCGTTGTGGAGAGGAAGAAACCTAGGGTTTCTGCAATTTCTACAATTCCTAATCATTAAGAACGAAACCTCTCATTGATTTCGCATACCTAAGGTTTTGAAAGATCTTCCGAAGGATTGCCTGCAAGATTGGCTTCATCCAGGAGTCAATATTGAGCTTAATTGTGAAGTTGTTTGAAAAGGGTTTTGAAGACATTTTTCAGTTCGTGCTATCATTCAAGATCATTTTCAGATTGTGAGGGCGTCGATTTGAGGAACACTTTCAGTTGGTTTGGCATTGACTTGGAAAGAAGATTTATTAAGCATCGTTCAATATGATTTGTGGAGGGACGATTTGGCAACCAGTTTGGTTTGGTCATTGCTATGGGGATTTCACAATCATTAAGGTCATGATTTGGCAGCATCATTTCATAATAAAAATTGAGGACTGATTAGAAGGAGATTGCAGCCTTTATAGGCATCTTTGGCATCATCTTGTGAAGTAAAAATCATGGACATACAGATCACAGCAGCATAGGGAAGAATCGTGGCATGTTGAAAACATATATTGGAGCGCACCATCAAGTACTTCAATCAGCAGACCGTCGTCACATTCCAGGTTCCTCATTGCATATTATTGATGCATATTAGTATGATTTAGTTTGACTACATTGCCTCGTCTAGGTCACTGCCATATAGTGGCTGAAGTTGCATAGTTTGTAGAGGCATTCATTCATGATCAGATGTAAGCCAAGAGTCTTGGCAAATGCACTCAGTTGTAACCAGCAGATTGTATTCAGTTTATAAATTCAATAAAGGATGTAATGTCCTCTTTCTTCGAGTAATCACCTATCATGATCCAATTAGCCTATTCTTCATTCCCGTAGGCTAAATCAAGTGGTTAGGGAATGCCAGGTTGAGCCAAAGTGGAAAAAATGACTTTTCAGTTGGTTGAAGATGAATGGATGAAGACAATTCATTATTGGCTTAACTTATATTACTTTCTAGAGTTATTTTGGTGAACTCGCTTTAAAAAGGAATAGTGAAATTATAAAGGCAATTAAATTAATAGTTTATTCCTTTTTGTGGGACGCCACTTTTTATGAGGTGAAATTACATTAAAATGGAATATTTAAGTAAAAAGCAATAAAATATTATTTTATTGCACTAAAGTTGGGTGGCCACTTGTGGAATTGAAAAGTTATAAAAAAAATGGAGATTAAGGCAACCAAGGAAAAGGACAAAAGCAACTAGAATTATGTTGGCCAAGTGAGGGAGAAAAGGTGGCTATAAATAGAAGACTTTGGAGTCATTTCATTCATTCCATTTGATATTTCATTTCCTCTTGAGAATTATCTCAGCTAGCTGCAATATTGTTGGTTTTCATTCCAAGGACAAAAACCCTAGGAATATGATGAGTTGGACGAAACCCTAGCTCATCCTTGTGGAGGTTTCATCATGGAAACCTACTTGTGCTTCATTGGCAACTTTTTGAGAAGAACCTGATTGCATATTCAGATTTGTATTTCAGACTTGAAGGAGGTTGTTTCAGCTATTTAGGGTTTCCAAACCCTAAGGGAATTCATTAAGGTTTTTCCCTAAGTTGGAGCGCCATCCTTGGAGCAGATTTGAGCATCCATTTTGGAAGGTTATTTCATAAATTTGTAACAGCAAACCCTAAGTGCTTGCCATGGAGGATTCACCCATCTAGGGTTTGGTTTTTGAAGTCTTTTTAACTATTCAGATATTGAAATCAGTATTGGAGAAGTCGAAGGTGGCATTTTGAAACCATTCTTGTCATTAGGGTTTCACCCTATATTGGTGCACCACACTTGGGAAGGGTTCACTTGCTTTTTGGAGATTGTTGCGGTGATATTTTTACAACTTTGGAGCAGCAAACCCTAGCTAATTCGGAGCAGACCTAGGCGCATCTTTTTGGAGCAATTTTTGGTGTGTTGGCAATCTTTTGCATTAGGGTTTCATGCCCTAACCTAGGCGCCACACTCTTCGAGGGTGATTCCACCTTTTGAAGGTTATTTTGCCATAATTTAGTATGTATAAACCCTAGGGTTTTAATCTGATTTTAGACAGCAGTATTTCTGGGCATGTTGGTTATGTTTTTGCCCATGTATTGATGTACTTTCAGACTTCTACATCCTGATTTATGACAGCCAAGTTATCTTCAGAATTTCAGACTCATTGAATGCAATTATTATTCCTATATTGTGCATTTCATGTTGTATTTCGTCTCTGATATTAAGCAAATCATTTGAGCATAATATTTGATGTGTTTTGATATTATATATTGGCTGTTATAAGTGTTTGATCAGTCTGAAAATAAAAATCAGAAAATCAGGCATTAGGGTTTTTGCAGAATTTTGAAAATCAGAAATTAGGGCAGAAATCAAAAGTTTAAAAAAATCAAAATTTTGCATTATCTCCTATTGGAGATATTTCAATGGTATCAAAGCCAGGTTCCTACCAGCCTATTGGGTGAAATAAAGTTGTGTAAACTTCAGTTTGGAATTGGTTTTCAATTTGAACAGCGAGGTAGGTCCTCATGGCAGGGTTGTTTAAGAATAAATAGGCATGCGAAGAGATTGAAGAAACACATTATAAGATCCTTCGGAAAATGCAGCATTTAGAAGATTCACTTTCAAGGAAAATTAGGTACTCTAATGGCGAGTCTTGAGCCGAGCACCCTTGGCCGAGTCCTAGGAGCCCGGACTCGGACGTGGCCGAGTCTAGGGAGCCCAGACTCGGATGCAGCCGAGTCTAGCCGCGTCCAGGCCAGACTCACCGGACGCGCCGCGTCCAGGATAGTCCCGAGCCCTGGACGTGGCCGATAGCAGCAAGTGAAAAAGGCAATAAAAAAACACAAAATTAAAGTTTAAGTTTTTTTTTTGTTTTTGTCTTATATTATCTCCCCAACCTTAAAAGCAACCTCATTTCATTCATTTGGCAAAATAGGAGGAGAAGAGAGGGCAACCAGCAAGCTGTTGAAGACAAATCCAGGGTCATATATCATTTGGGAAGCTTCATACCAGCAAGGAGGTGCATTGAGAGCTCATTACCTATGATTGGGAGGAGTTTGCATTGCATTCCAAGCCAAATCTAAGAGGTAAGTTTGATTTTAATTGGTTTTTTTTTGTGTTTTTTTAACAAATAATTCATTGTAATTTGTAAAATCATTGTTTTTTTGAGTTTGCATTTTTTTTTTACAAATCCTACTTGCAACTTAAATAATTTTAGAAACCCTACTTGTTATTATAGCCACATTCATTTGCAAATCAAACCATATTATTATTTTCACAATGTCTCAAACCCCAGGCAGAAAAGTCCTTGCTTGGAAACATGCTGAAATTTTTCTCGGAATGAAAAAAGGAGAAGCAAAATGTAAATACTGCAAAACAATATATCATGGAGGCATAAATAGATTAAAATACCATGATGCAGTGGGCTGCACTATAGCACCTCCTGAGGCTGTTCGTGAAGTGCAGGTGCAATTAGAAACTTCTAAAATGAAAAAAGAAATGAAAAAGAGACAAGAGGCAGGAGTTGGCGAGTGTTGGAGTTGGACAGGGACTTGGTGTTGTTGGAGATGCTTCTTCCATGCCTCCATACAGTCCTAGTGCTAGTGCTTGTGCTTGTGTTTTTGCTTCTACACCAGCTATGCCTATGCGTACTCCTAGTGTTGGTGGCGCTGCTAGTGGTAGTGGTAGTGGTAGTATTAGCATTGGTCCTAGAGATCGTAAATCTAGGGTGGACTCATTTTGTACCACGCACTACTCTTGGTTCCCAACCATCGTTTAAGAGCATGGGTTGGAACAAGGACGCACATGATGCAGCAAAAAAGACAATTGTAGACTTTTGGTAATACTGCACCATTCCCTTCCATGTAGCCAGGTAATTCTTTTTCGTTTAATTATTTTAAAATTTATATTTAAATTTTATTATTTTAGAATCTAGATGTATCTCATTATCGAATTCAAATTTAAAGTTAAAAACTTAGAACTTTTCATTTTACAATACTTATGTAAGTAACTTATTAATTTATTTATGACATGTTTTAGGTCACCTTTTTGGAAAAACATGGTTGATGCCATAACCATATGTGGGGCGGGGTTCAAAGCCCCTACTGAAGATGAATTAAAGGGCCCACTTTTGACTCAAAAGGTGGCAGATGTGAAAGCACAATTAGAGGAGCAGCGCGTGTAGTGGAGGAGGATTGGTTGCACCATCATGACTGATGGTGTAATGTCCCCTTTTTCGGCATGATCATGTTTGATGGTGGTTAGCTTATTTCTCAGACTCTCGTAGGCTAACAGGTTGGGTTAGAGGGTCAGTGGCATTATTTGATGAGTTTTGTCGGTTTCCTACCGTGAGCCCGCTGATCGGTTCACAAGAGGGCTATGCTGGCAGAGTCGATCGCTCGACTCATTGTGATTATATATGGTGTTTTGAGTGAGTTATGGGTTTTTAAGTGATTTAAATATTAATTGATTTAATATTTAATTATAAAGTCAAATTGACTTTATATTTTTAAATCACTTAAATATTCTCTAAAAGTGATTTAATATTTTAAATCACTTAAATGAATAAAGTGCCCCAAGTATTTAATTCATAAACTATTGAGATGAATTAAATATTATTTTAAAAGATTTTAATATCCCAAAAGTGGCGTACTTTCTTGGAATGCGTGCCTTTGCATAAAAGGGCATTTTTGGCAATAGAAACTCATCTTTTGACAATTTCAACTTTGCCTTGTGCTATTTCCTGTGCATTCTCCTGTGATCAGGGTTTGAACTATTTTTCCATTGAAGAACGGTAACTCTTCAGTGTTGAGCACTTTTGAGGCTGTGAGAGATCAGCTGAATTTGTGCAATTTGTGAGAGCTTCATACAGAGGTTCTACTGGGCTTGAGCTGTGTTTCCTATTGGATTTCTTCATCAGTTTCAGAGGGTTTTGGGTGATGGCGCCTTCATTTCATCTAGCAGTCATCATACTTCTTGGCCGTACCTTCTAAGTGAGATTTCAGGTTGTTTGCAGTGAAGTGCGTGGCTCTTATACAAAGGCGTTTGGGCATTTCTTGGAGAAACGCCTTCTTTTCTGAGGGTTTCTCTTCATCATTTTAGGCGTTTGGCTTGTACTCTTCATCTGCCACCGTTTTCAGGCTAGATTTCGCATTCTGTAGCTTTCTACACCAGATTTGGTCAGTTTTTCACCATCTTGGCTGGCAAACTGGACTACTTTCTTAAATAAATAATCTGGACACTTTCGGGTATGTTTATGAGTTCTAAATCCATTGTTGAACATATTTATTATCTTCTGTATTGTCAATTCGCCTGAAATAACTCAGATTTACATTTTATATGCATTTATGCTGTGCGCCCCTTCTCTTCTGTCTATCAAATTTTCTCTAAAAACTAAATAACACTTAAAGATTTAAGAAAAATTGGGGTTTTGAGTTGAGAGCTGCGAGGTCACCGCTAGAGCTAACTGACCGGAGAAATAGGGATGTCGCGACTTCCTAGTTTTTCCTCCCGTAGGTAATTGTACTTCTCAATGCATTGAAATTTGAATTTGATTTAGTGATTAATAATTTAATATGGCTGATTTATGTTTTTTAATTTATTGAATAATTGGTCTTGCTTATTTTTTCAAGTGACACTGTCTTCATGAAGTCCATTGATGCTTCTGCCCAATTCAAAAATGCCACATACCTGTGTGAGGCTATAGAGGAGGTGGTAGCTAATGTGGGGGAAAAGAATGTAGTGTAAGTGGTGGCAGATAATGCAGCAAATTATGTTTGTTGTTGGTAGATTATTGATGGAGAGGCACCCTACTATATTTTGGACTCCATGTGCCGCCCATTGCATTGACCTCATGATGGAGGATCTTGGCAAGCTCCCATGGATCAAAACATGTGTGGATGCAACAAAAAACATTTGCAAATTTGTATACAATCACACATGGGTGCTT
>VDFB02368167.1:287302-311198 GCA_007258455.2 Sequoia sempervirens | reverse complement strand
GGCTATTTTGTTTGAAGTTTTCATCAGGATTTTCGTCAACCCAGCCTTGAATAGGACTTTGCAGCGCCAAATATTTCCTTACCAATGATGATTTCCCGGGGCTGTATATTGATGGTGGTGGAGTTGGTTTCCTCGGTACACAACAACAAAATGGTAAGTCTTTTCTCATGTGGGGGTTAATGCATCCTGGTGTTGTACAATGGTGCGAGAGGAAGCAAATACAATATTCAATGTTGCAATGTGGGAAAGTATACTCTGAAATGATATTTCCATAGCATTGTAAATGAATTAGAAAGTTTACTAATTCATGCTTATTCACCATTTTCTTCCATTCCCTTCTTATTCCAAGCCATAGGTGGATGATAGTTATGGTCACCTTCAATATTCTACATGCATCATTGAGAGAAAGAAACAATTTGTGTAGAAACTTGAGGTAAGTCACTTGCCCTGGTTTTACCAACAAACCCTAGGTTTATATGGTTTTCTAAATGCTTTATTTTAAATTTAAAAACCATAGATTCATATAGTATTTTCCATCATGGTTTGAATCTATGTAAAAATGGTGGAAATTCCACGTGGTCTCAGAGGAAACAGGGTAAGGAAGCTTTTTTTCTTTCTGCATTCAGGGGTTCTTCTCTTTATGACCCATGGGAGCTCATTGCTAATTTCTCTTTCACTTTTGGGTGTTATAATGGGTTAGAATTTGGGTAATTATAGATCTCTTTGTTTGTGTGTGTGTGTGAAGAGAGGAAGGAAGAATGGCTGGTACCAAGCCGACTGTGCATAAGTCCACTGGAGGGAAGGCTCCAGGAAGTAGGTTGCCACAAAGGTTAAATATTTTTCATTCTTGCCAATTTAAGTTTATGGTTTCTTGATTGTTGTTAGGGTTTTGAATTTAGTTCATCTTGCTTTTTTTTTTTGGTTTGTAGGCTGCTTGTAAGTCTGTACCTATAACAGGCAAAGTGAAGAAGCCACATAGATATCATCCCAAAATTGTTGCCCTTTTGTATATTTTATTATTTATAAGATATCTTTTTTGATATTTAGCATTTGAAATGATAGGGCACATTTTGTTTTTTGGTCTCTTCAATATGACGTCGTCATCGAGACCTCACTACCTCTTGTTCAAATTTCAATAACATTTCTGAGTGGCACATACAATTTGACTTCACCAGTACTAGGAAGACCGGTTGGTTTGTGGGGTGGTTAGCTTCATTACAAAGGGATTCAGGAGGGTTGATTCATTTTTTTTTCATTATAAGTAGCCTGAAATTGAATTCAACTGCAAAGTAGGTAGGGTACAATGTGGGTAGAAATCATTTTTGGGGTGCTAATTTATACAATTTGTTTGATTCCTCATATCAAAAAAAATAATCTAAGCAAGAGTGGAAGCTCACGGTGGGAAATAGGTCATAAATTTTATTCATTATCATCTAATTATTAAATCAAATTTCATATTAGATTACTAGTTTTTGGATTGATTGTATGATGTTTTTGTTCTATTGGATTTTAATTTCATATTGGAGCAATTGTATGACAAGAGAGTTTTTCATGCTTTGATGATTCTAGATGAAGGAAGTGGGACTCATCAGAGAATTGATATCATTCTACTCACAAAGAGGTATATTGTAACACGTTTTTACTTTTCAATAACTTTTTTTATGTAATGGTCTTAGATGCACACTATGGTAAGTTTGGAGGGAAATCTTATGAAAAGTTGGTCACTCTCCATTACACCTTTAATTATTGCACCACGACTTCGCTACATGTTCCTTGGAGACCAATTTTCAATTCATATCTTTATCCTTATCTACTTTTAAATGTGGCAAGTCAATAGGTCATTTCCCCTGTTACAATTTTATCAGTTCAAAAGCAATGACTTAAGTCTCAATGTTAATTTTTTGCTTAGGTCTACTAATATATGGAGCGATGGTTGTACTGTAATTCAAATGGAAAAAGGAAAAGCTCCATGGAGCCAACAATTTGAAGAGGTGGCAGTCAAAACTTTTCCTCTTACAATGGATGTGTTCTTTTTTCTTGCTCATATTTGATGTAATATATAATGGAAGGCATGATTGGACCAAATATTTCAACTAGTAATTTTCTCTTTGAAACATGTTCAACTTCTACTATCTATGTATTTCTTGATGAAAAATTTCCACTTTTAATATATGCATATATTATTTGTCTTTTTTTTATATTTTCAAAAATTGTGTATTCACTTAAAAGCCTTATCACAATTGAAATGACTAAACATTAATTGATTTACCTTGATATCTTTGTGCATGATACCATTCTTATGAAGGTATTCTAAGCCTTGCAATAGTTGTTTTGTGTACATTCTAATGACCTAATCAATAAATTAAAGGACTATTAGATCATGAGTGTGTTATATTTTCTAAGGAATAAAATAATTATCAAAAAATAATTCTCACTGACTCTGTGAAAGAGGAAAATTTTCCAAGTAGAGAAGAAATAGATGCACCAAGAATAAACTCCAAAATGATATTCAAAGCTTTCTCTTCTCGAGCAGTTCCTAGATATCACTGAGGAAAAAAGGAAGTGATACATATAGTGGTCAAAAAATAAGTATAGATTCAAGGAAAAACAAAAAATATATTCAAATAGTAGGAAATGCATTCTTGGTGGATCATTATATTAGTAAGTTTGAACTTCTTTTTGGACTTCCAAAAGGCACTATCGCTCTACAAATATTTATTGCGACTTCTGAGGGCCTTGCACATTAACTAATTAAAGCATGCTTTGTACTTCATGGAAAATAAAGACTTCAATTGAATCCTCCCCCACATTTTCCACTCATTATGTGTAACTTCTCAATTTTAGTTTCCATTGTAATAACAATATATGTTGACATCCCTATGCACAATATTGTGGTGTGGCTCCATGCAATATATATGTGCTCATTTTTATTTTTGTGTAATATGAATAATACATTATATGTATTAGAGACATGATATTTCCATAACATTGTAAATGAATTAGAAAGTTTACTAATTCTTGCTTATTCACCATTTTCTTCCATTTTTTAAGTAATCTACCCAAATTTTTTTGTAGTTTAGTGATCCAGACACCACATATCCAAATTTTTTAGATACCCATTTTACATACTTAGTGCAATATAGATTGTTAGGACAATAATATTTGCAAGCAATCTCGGGAAGTATCCACGTTTATTGGGAAACTTAATATACAATTTGTAGTGTTATTTTTATCTGGTTTGTTTAGATACATATCCTACAAGATATTCTAGAATGTCGGCATATGTATATGCCTCAAGTCCTAATTTCCTATGACTCATATTTGGAATAAATATGTACCAGTAACTTCTATACTGAATGTAGCATCATCAACAATAGTTTCCTCATTTTGATATAATATCTTTGCTATTATTGAAACTATATAGTGCACATGGGAGGCCTTTATAGGTACTTTACTTGTCAACCTAATAACTAAATTAGTATCATCTGTTCTACTCACTGTTTGGATTCTCAGGGTCAAACTAGTATAATGTATCTCCTTTTTGTGTGCAGAGAACTATCATTCATTGTAATTAGGAACTTTGTAGGAATCTTAGATGCAACAACTAATGGTAGTCAGAGACTAAGAAATTCAAAGGGCCAATTGGAGAAAATTCCTAATCTTGTAAGAAACTAATGCACTCACATTTGATATCTTCTTATTACTTTTTGAGTTCACTATTTTTTTAATTTTTTTTTCCAATTAGAATTATTTTCCAACACAAAGCAATATTGAATTCTTTCCAAGAGATGGATAATTATTTATTAATTTAGTTATGTTCTATTGCAAGGTTGAATTAGTACCAAAGTTACTATGGTGTGGCTCCATGCAATATATGTGCTCATTTTTATTTGTGTGTAATATGCACAATACATTATATGTATTAGAGACATGATATTTCCACAACATTGTAAATGAATTAGCAAGCTTACTTTAATTCCTGATTATTTGCCATTTACTTCCATTTTTTAAGGAATCTACCTAAAAGTTTATGTAGTTTAATGATCCAGACATCCTCATATCCAAAGTTTCTAGATACCCATTTTAGATACTTGGTGCAACATAGATTTCTAGGACAATATTATTTACAAGCAATCTTGGGAAGTATCCAGCTTTATTTTGAAACTTAATATATGATCTACAATGTTCTTTTTATCTCGGTTTGTTTGGATACATATCCTACAAGCTATTCTAGAATGTTAGCATATGCATATGCCTCAAGTCCTAAGTTCCTATGACTCATAACTGGAATAAATATGTACTAGTAACTTCTATACCGAATGTAGCATCAACAACAATAGTTTACTCATTCTGATATGATATCTTTGCTATTACTAAAATAATATAGAGCACATGGGAGGCATTTACAAGTACTTTACTTGTCAACCTAATAACTAAATTAGCATCATCCCTTCTACTCACTGTTTGGATTCTCAGGGTAAAACTAGTATAATGTATCTCATTTTTTTGTGCAGAGAACTATAATTCATTGTCATTAAGAAGTTTGCAGGAATCTTAGATGCAACAACTAATGGCAGTTGGAGACTGAGAAATTCAAAGGGCCAATTGGAGAAAATTCCTAATCTTGTAAGAAACTAAGGAACTCAGATTTGATATCTTCTCATTACTTTTTGATTTTTCTATTTCTGATTTTTATTTTCCAATTAGAATTATTTTCCAACACAAAGCAATATTGAATGCTTTCCAAGAGCTACATAATTATTTACTAATTTAGTTATGTTCAATTGCAAGGTTGAATTAGTAACAAAGGTACTGTGGTGTGGCTCCATGAAATATATATGTGCTCATTTTTATTTGTGTGTAATATGAACAATACATTATATGTATTAGACACATGATATTTCCACAACATTGTAAATCAATTAGCAAGTTTCTAGTCAAAACTGCAAAAGACTTTTTGAATCAATGTTTCAAAGCAAATTTCATTGTTGGAGTTTCAAAAGCATGTTAATTCATTATATGCATGCAATTTATGAATTTGGAGACACATTGTAGTTTATAAATTTATAATACACATACACAACATAGAACATACCATAGTAGCAATGCATTTACACAACATCATCACATCGAGTTGAAAGTGTAAATGAAATTTGATTACATAGGTTTAATAGAGGAGAAAATAAAAAAATTGCATTTAGATCCCTAAATTTCAAATCCTAACCCTAATCCTTAAAATGGAAGTTTTTTGAAAGGATGAAAAAATACATGTTATTGAATAATCTATGCTTTTTCCATGTTTTTTAAAAAAATTGGGTTTGATCAAGTCAAATATGTGCTAGTTTGACCCAACATAGCATAGGTACCAGGTGCCAATTTTTTCTTGTAATGCCTCTATTTTAATCTAAGTGTTGAGTGAAATTTCTCTCCATAAGTAGTTTGCAAATAAAGGTCTTGTCAACAGTAAGTAAGATCATGACTAAGTCTTCAACTCAAATAATAAAGGTCTTGTCAGTTAAGTCAAATGAAGATTGAGTCTTTAGTCTTAAGTCTTCTGCTGGAGTACGACAAGTTAATTCCTATTAGTTGTCAAATATCTCATCAAATTGAGGGTTTGGAGATTTTAGGAGAGAATTCTTTATTGTTCTTAGTAAATGGTTTATAAGTGACGAACCGATGAAAATCTAAATATGAATTTAATGTCATACTCTAGGGTTTTGTGCTTAGAATTTTCAGAGTTATGAAGTTGTTAATCTGTTTTGTTATTTTTGTCGTGCTCCAGTGAAATTCATAAGTACAGCAGAGTATTGAGCTTTTGATCAAGAAGCGTCCTTTCTAGAGGTTCGTTCAATAAATTGCATAGGGTTTCAAAGTATGGACAAGAAATATGCCATACAACTTCTAGTGGTTGCACAAGACCTGAATTTTATTTCTGTACAATGAAAATATTTTCAAAAAACTTAATTGTAGTGTCTATGCAATTTTCCTTTTGTTGCAACTAGGGTTGTTAGAATGGGATACACATTGATGCATCATTCACATTGAATGATGAGTATACATTTTTAATATTTTCATGTACCAAACAGATTTTATTGGTGCTACTGAATTATGCTAGGTATATTTTACTGGATTTTTTTTCTAGATTTTAATTACTTTTGAGTATTTAATTTCCATGGAAGTCTACCATTTGTGAAATACACCTTTATTTTCTATGAGCTTTTCCTTTTTCTTTGTCCTTTTGAATTTTTCCAGGTATTTTTTTTTTACTTTACAAATGAACATTTACAAATTTCATTTCCTTTTTGGCATTGTGTTTCCATGTAAGTTTACCATCTGTTAAATGTAGCTTGCTTGTCTATAATCTATAAATGTTTACTCTAAACAAATATTTGATGGCTTAACTTTCACAAGGAGCAATGAAGTTTACACCATTCATGGCACATGAGCTTCTATTATCCCCAAAGTTTCTACTAGAAACATGAAACTTTTGTACAAAAATACTATCAACTATAAGAATTTAGTTGAAAACCACTACAAATAAGATCCATTTGTATAAAGGAACCAATTAAGGGGGTTGCCAAAATCATATTGTACAAGAATTTGCTGCATTTTGTTATTTCTAAAAAAATTTCAAAATTATTACTTTCTCCATATCCTTTTATATATAAATTGTATGCTCTCAATATAGTAGAAATTTCCAAAATACATTAAGCTATATCTTTTACAATTCTCACTACTATAACACATTTATCATTCTTCTACCTTCCACATGTCTTTGGCGTACCCATTGCACATGAAGGTGCAATTGCTAGTAATTTAGATGAATAGTTGTGACTTTAAAGTTGTTAGTATTGATGATGACTACCCATAATTGAATGAAATGTATTCCTTAGATCTAAAAAGCAACAAATCATGTGATGTCGCATTAGCACACCACTAATATATGGTTGAGTGCACAACTATTGGTCTCACCTTTTTCTTTAAGTCATGTAGTATGTATAATTGAAATTTAACTAATGTTATGGTTGTAGATGAAGAAAATTATTAGTTAATTCATGGCACATTTTTTAGATCAAAATTCATTTTAGTTAGTTTAATTTTTTTAGAGTTTATGAACTAGATGTAAATGCAGTCAGTTTGAGTTCTTCAAAGTCTATGAAGTAGATGAAAATGCATGATTTTTGTTTAAATTGTGTAATTTTTTTACAATTGAAGTTTTAGATCACACTTATTGATCCATTATCCTAGGTGTCATATAAAACATCGATTGAAAATATACACACAATGTAAATCAAAAGCTTAGATTTACATCTACAAGCCACTTTATTTTTTGGTGGTGGTAATTTTTTGCTGTGTTTCAAATTTCAAATTATTTAAGATATATCAGCAATAGATATTAGTTTTTTCCCAAAAAAAAATTGAAAAGTCATGAAAATTTAAAACGTAAACTATCAAAAATCTTTAAAAAAATTAGATACATTTTTTTTGTTTTAAGTAGTATCATGATGCAAAATATTGTCTTAAATACTTGAGCATTACTTATAATGTAATTGTTCAAAATCATGGGAGAAGTAATAGTATCATGATGTAAAATATTGTCTTAAATAATTGAGAATTACTTATAATGTAATTGTTCAAAATCATGGGATAAATTACTTCAAATTTTATTTTTAGACTTTTCATTTCCCTCTAAAAATTAATACAAATGGAATTGTCATCAAGATGTACACTTCATGGTGTTGTAGCTTCCCATATATTTTTAGAGATGCTAAATTTTTTAAGTTATTTGGTGATAAAGGGAATTCCAAGTTCAAGAGTCATTTTGCATCAATTAAAAAAATTGCTTTTCTTTATATATATGTTTGTTATGTAGGTTCCTCATAAAGTACTTAGAGTCAAATTCTACACTTCTAGTTGAGAGGTTCTAAGAATTTAGAGATGTTTATGCAATAGTACAAAGGGATTTTGTTATTGTGTCTATGATGCAATTATTCACTAAATTTTCTTCATTTCCAATCTCCTATATTGATATTTAGTCGGTAGGCTATTTGTTTCAAATTTCCACCAAGATTTTTGTTAGCCCAGTCATGAATTGAATTTCTTGGTGCCAGAAATTAATAATCATTGATGGTCATTTGTGGTGGTCCCCTATCGACTGATTTTTGCATGCCTATGCATGCGACTGCTAGTTAGTGTTTAATTGATTAAAAAGGAATTTAGAATTGGAATTTATTTGTTAATTAATTATTTCTGAAACTCTTGTTGGAGGGAAGTCTCGTTTTGGGTTTCCTTTTTAGTCAGGAGTTGTGTGTGGAAATGGGAATTTTGGGATGAAATTGTTGTGATATTGTGAGAAAGGAATTTTTTTGGGTGTGAGAGTGGTTGCACTTTGGGGGTTTTGAAAGTTGAAAGAATTGTGATGAATTTTGATGTTTTTGGTGAGATTTCGAGTGATTTGAGACAAGATTTGAAAAGTGTGGTTTGGATTTTTAGTTGTGAATTCATGAGAATTTATTGCTACTAGTTTGAATGGATATTTTGGCTTTTGATCATGGTTTTTGATTGGTGATTTGAGCTTGGAGGATTTTTGGGGTTTCAACTTCTTTTCATCATTGTTCTTTGAATTTGAGGTAGGAATTTTCTTGATTTTTTTAATTTATGCATTTCAGATTTATAGGAATTTGAAAAGTGTTAAATTAATTGAGTTTTTAATGTTTTTGATAATCTAGAAAAGATCTGGTTACTGGGTTTCTCATTTTGTCATTTGGTTGTAATCAAGTATGCTGAAAAAATGGTTTTTAAGGGAGTCATTTGTTGTTTCACATTTTGTGAATTTTTGAGTCATTTTTGGTCAATTTCACCCATGTTGAGTAATCAAGGGTCAAATATGAAATGGGTTTTTGACAGATTTTGGGGTGTGTGCAAGAAGTTGAGTCCACTTTTTGGCCAAAAAGTGGAAGTGTTTTCCCTAATTTTCAGAATTTGTCACATTTGACCTTAAAATTTGAAGCACTTAGAGATGGAATCTTAAAAGAGTCACTACTCATAAAATGTAGCACTCGGAGTCTACTTTCCAAATATGTAATTTATTTCAATACCCAGATGATAAAAAATGGTTTTCAATAGGCATTTTTAAAAACCACTCTTTAAAAGTCACTTTTTTTTACCATACCATGCATGTGTACATCATCCATATTTTGACCTAAATAATCATATTTTTCTAAATCTTTTTGTGAAAAGATTCGTAACTCACTGAAGCACATTTTTTCAATTTTTTTTGTTAATTTTTATTGAATTTTTTTGTTAAATTTTTATTGGCCATATTTGTTTTGAAAAATCATCATGTACCTCACGCATAAGATGACCTAAACTTATCATTTTTTGAATTTTTTTTTTCAAATTGAAAAGAATTTTTGAAGTGCATTTTGGCGCAATTCGTTTTATAAAAAAATATTATAATAAAAAGTTATTAAAATACTTAAAAACCCTGGTAATTCAAGTTTATGGACCAATTTCATTAGAAATTAATTGAAAAATAGAAAAAATAATCAAATTGTAATTTTTTTTACATATTTGGAATCTACACTGTCTCACCTATAATGGATTTTAAAATTTCGTAAAAAAAAATCTACAAAATAGAGATATCAAGTTTCCACAATCCATATCGTAAAGTTTTATTTCTTCTGGTTTTGATTGTGTCAAATTTTTTTAGCATCAACTTTTCCGATCACACTCTGTGATCCATCATTAGGATGAAAGAGAGCAAGAGGAGAAAAGTGAATATTGCAGACTTAGACTAAGTCTGCAATTATTCACTTTTCTCCTCTTGCTCTCTTTCATCCTAATGATGGATCACAGAGTGTGATCGGAAATGTTGATGCAAAATAGGTCTTCAGACATATGTCCAAAGTCACTATTTTCATGTGACATTAACATGAATTTCAAGTTGCAAGTCAAGCCAGGTCCAAAGCTTAGTCTCAAGTCCCCAAGCCATTTCCCGAACCAAAACACAAGCTAAAAACCCAACCAAAAATTCATATTTTAAAAAATGAGATCTCGTTTCAAAACGGGATCCCGTTTCATAAAAAAACATTTTTTTGATAGTTCTACGAAATGGGATCCCATTTTGAAAATTGCTAAAAATGAAAAGTTTCCATGTTCGAAAAATTTTCAAAATGGGATCTTGTTTTAAAACTTTTCAAAAATGGAAAATTTTCAAAATTTCCAAAATAGAAAATTTTCAAAAATTTCCAAAAATAGAAAATTTTCAAAACGGATCTGGAAAAATTTTCAAAATAGGTTTTGTTTTGAAAATTTTCCATTTTGGAAATTTTAAAAAATTCCCATTTTGAAAAGTTTTCAAAATGGGATTTCGTTTTTAAAAAACGGGATCCTATTTTTTAAATTTAGGCTCGAGATCCTGAAGCTAAATGGGATCCCATTTTTTGCAAGCTGATTTCCTTTTTTTTCCTAAGGAAAAACTTTCACGTTTCGTGGACTCATCTTCTTGCATTTACCCTTGGATTTTGAGTTAATTTGACTATTTTATGGTTGGCAGACTTGACTATTGTCAAGAGGGTTTCTAAGGGAGCCATTTATTGTTTTGTATTTTTTAAAATTTTGTGTCATTTTTTATTAATTCCACCCACATTGTTGAGTAGTTGAGGGTCAAATATGAAATGAGTTTTTGACAAATTTGGATTTTGAGTTGATTTGACTATTTTATGGCTGAAAAACTTTACTGCTATCAGGAGGGTTTATAAGGGAGCCATTTTTTTTCATTTTGTGAATTTTTGAGTCATTTTTGGTCAATTCTGCCCACACGTCTAAGTAGTCAAGGGTCAAATATGAAATGGGTTTTTGACAGATTTGAATTTCAAGTTGATTTGACTATTTTATGGCTAGCAGACTTGACTGTTGTCAAGAGGGATTTAGGTCAGTTCCGAAGGTTGTATAGGAGGATATAGCTCTATCATTTAATCTGTATTGTGTTGTACCATTGTTTTTGAATGTGTTTACTTTATGTATCTTGACAATCCCTTCCTAATTGAGAAATCTTGTGTTGAGGCTTTTGTACTATGTAAGGATCAATTGTACCAAGGATATGCTTTTTTGGTCCTTATTTTGAGTTACCGAGAATGAGAAATTAAAGTTGGCTATCATGAACTATAGGATTGTGCAAATGATGTAATCTACTTTATTGTGTTTATTGTGGTATAATGATCAGGTTTCCTATCCATTTGTATTATGTGTTGGGCCTGTGGAAGTATCTGAAAGTCTTTGTGAAAGTTCTTGTGATTTTTGGTTGATTCTTGTTTTAGGTAGTACCTTTTGTATCTTTAGTGTTAGCCACTTGATGTTTTTTGTTTCTTGCTTGTGTGTGGGGCCTAGTGTTGTCTCCTAGCATAGAGGGAATGGGCCTCAGGGTTCTATGTAGTACGTTTTTATTTTCCAACAATCCATTGGGGTTTAGGTCGTACAATTCGTGTACAACATGGAGAGTCTTTCCTTCCACTTCATTCCATAGTTGGTTTTATGGTGCAGATGATATTTCTAAGAAAATTGTGTCCAATATGTATTTTATATATATGTACCTCTCAGATTAATGAATCTTGTACATTGTAGCATTCTTGTAAAGGAAATGTAAATGAGTTGATGTAATTTTGAAGATGTATTTATTGTTGTTTATTATGTAATGGAAAGGTTAACATAAGAATGTTGTATTTATGATGCATTCAAGCATAATTTAGTAGTGGATGTGATGTATCTTTATGTACCTATTTGATGGCATTGGTTAAGATTAGGTTCATATTGGCATAGGGTTAGGTGAGATTTAAGTATATTTAAATTCATGTTGGCATGTGTAAAATGACAGTTGAGATTTAATTTTCATTCGTGTTCATATGATTGAGTGGATGTATTATTAATTTATATTGCGATGTAGTAGCAACGTTAGGAGACCATGTTGGATAGGTTTGTAAATGGGCTATGATTACTATTAATTTTAGGTCATAATGTGATTATGATATGATGTTATCCATGTTAATTTTTTGAGTTGCATTAGTTAGTGTCACTTAATTTCTTTAAAAAAAAATTGGCATGTTATTTGTGGACTTTTGTGTTGATCCATCGAGTCCCTTAATGGGGCGTTACACCATCATCATCCATAACATAATAAATCAAACATTTTGATCAAATGCAAACAGTCATCTAAACCTCAACCAAAATCATGAATCAACAAAACAAACTATCCAACAAGTCTTCAAATCAAATCAATCAAAACATCAAACATCAAAATTTTCAATCAATGGTCTTATACAAGATATGGTATTGGGATCATTTATCTTATACAAGATGTATCCTTCTTGAAACTAGACATCGTCATATGTTGATTCTATCATTTGCCTTATACAAGTAGTTACATGATTGAAACTTGACTTGATGTCTTATACGAAATGTTTCCTCTCCTGAAAAGAGGAATTTTTAGTCAATCAAATATCAACAAACCAACACTAGCAAATGATCTAAATGGTTGTTGACTTTTAGGTCTAACTTTCCTTATCTTTTTATTGATTTTCTTTTGCTCATGTTACTAGCCACCTCCAGGATGTCTCATGAAGGATTTAGAGGACTAATGATGTCTCATGACCTAATTTGCTTTTGATTGTTATTTGTGGATTGTTTTGGCAAAAATACTGCATAAATTTTTCTCTTAGTATGAGTCATGACATTCCTTGTCTGTTAGGTGTTTGTTTTTGCAAACTTGTATAACTTTGAACACCTTGTTCTATGTCATACCATGGTGTTTATTTTTCATTCATCGTATTTTTAATGTCCAATGATGATTAAATGCAAGACCTAGAATCTATCAAGAAAAATATCACTCTTTATTTGTCTCCACTAACTCCATGCTAACATCCATGCTAACATTTCTTCTATTCCACATCTTGATGGTGTCTTATGAAACACAAAATATATTACATACATAATCATGTTAGGGGAATATAGGAATCATCACAAGCATATTAGTTCATCCATATTGCATCAAAAAATATGGAAACATAGATAGCATTCCATCATAGGAATTACACATGCATTTATATAGGCATCCAACATTACAATCATATAGTATCACCTTCCATTCATTAAAAATATATTTTTGCACATATAGGAGACCATAACATATCATAATCATATTGTATCATCCATAATACATTAAGCATACATCACATTGCATTTGCATAACATGAAGAAAAAACATATGAGCATACCATTGCATTTATATCATCCATTATCATCACATACGTACATTCATCCATACACTATCATGTACAAACCATATATAAGCATGAATCATACGTTAGACATTCATATTGCATTATAACAAATAGCATAATCACATAATCATATAAAATGCATAAAAATCATAAAAACATCCGTCACATGAAATAACACTATATATATACATATATATCAGGAGCGAAAACCCTCCCCATGACCATCCCCTTCGAGAGACATGGGTAGCTTTGGCTAGAGAACATTTATGATATGTACTTAGAAACTTATATTTTTTATTGAGCCTGCAAGCTCCATTTTGGGAGACACCTTGACTTTGTACTATGACACATTTTAAGATATATATATATATACATATATATATATGTATACATATATATGTATATACTACTACTATCATCAACAATACATATATATATATATATATATATATATGTATATATATATATACATATATACATATATATATATATATATATATGTATATATATATATATATACATATATATATATATATATATGTATATATATATATATAGTATACATATATATATATATATATGTATATATATATGTTATAGATATGTATATATATATATATGCATATGTATATACGTATATGTATATATATACATATGCATATATATATACATATCTATACATACATATATATATATATATATATCTTAAAATGTGTCACAGTACAAAGTCAAGGTGTCCCCTAAAATGGAGCTTGCAGGCTCAATCAAAAATATAAGTTTCTAAGTACATATCATAAATGTTCTCTAGCCAAAGCTACCCATGTCTCTCGAAGGGGATGGTCGTGGGGAGTGTTTTCGCTCCTGTCTTCTTTCTCATGTTTGGAGTCTTAAATTCAGTCAAGAGTTCACTGCATCTATTTGCTCACATTTGGAGCCCTAAAACTACTGAAAAGTAACAACATTACAAAGTGGGTAAAGTGTACATACTAGGTCCTCAGAGCCCTTTGGCCATCTAAAGGTCCTGACTCTGAAACTGTAGTGTGCAGAGTGTGGAATGGGTGACATTTTTGTAGTAGGTATCTCTCAGTTCTCACTATTCACAAAGGGTAAAAAATGCACAAATGGTCAAAATTACCACAAAATTTCTATTTATAGCCCCTTGGGGTTAGGATTTTTACTGTATGCACTTATTGGTGGGAATAAAAACCTAATCTAACCATTTCGATGTCTCAAATTTTGTAACTTTTTCCATAAATGCATTTTCTATGGTCAAACTTGTTTATCAAAATAATTTTTCAAGTTTTTCAAAAATTGACATAATTTTCCAAGGGGGCATAGGTCTATCTTGTTTTCTTGTCAAGTACATTGGGGGATTCTTTTTTGAACTAAATCTATTTGACACGACACAATAAACTAAATTGTATCAAAGAGGGGGAAAATATAGACACTAAACATTATCTTCAATTGCAAACACCATTTTTCTTCATCAATATTGTTTCTTCCCTACATAATTAACTAATTTTTATTATTTAATTAATTCATTTTCCTTTTATTTTTTCCTTTTGATTAATTAAATAAATCTTATTTATTTAATTACATCACTGATGTCCATCTTTCCTCTATAATTTAATATTTATTTATTTATTTAATTATTATCATTTTCTGCTATAATTAAACAATTATTTTAATTATTCATTATCCTCTTCTTCCACAATTAAGTAAATTTTATTTATTTAATTATTTACTAATTTTTCTTTTTCCTCCACTTTTAAGTTAAATTATTATTTAATTTAAAAGTCAACTTTCATTTTTCTTCTATAATTAAACAATTGTTTTAGATTATATAATTATTCACTTTCCCTCCTAAATTAAATAATTTTATAATTATTTAATTTTCTCCAACAACATCTCTTTTTGTTCCAAACTCTTTATCCATATCATTCTTATCTCTTCACATCTCATTTAATTTCCACCGTTGATTGAATTATTTTATAATTTAATCTCAAGTGTCCATCCTTATCCAAGTCCTATCTTTTCCCTAATTTATCCCTAACCCTATTTCATTACTTCTCAACCGATCTTGGCAATTGATTGTCATGTCATATTGGATTGTAATCATATCCCTTAATTCAAATTGGGTCTTATATAAAACAACCTATCATTGTCATTTCAAGGCTAGCAACTAATAAGAGCATTCAAGCACTTAAGGAGACAAGTTCAACCTTCAATATTTTTCTATCATTATCACTAGGCTTATTGTTCCATACTCAAAATATAAGGGCAATCAAGCATATAAAGGAAGATGGAGAAGGAAAATGGAGGTTAATGAACCATGGCATAGAGATATTGGTAATATTGCTTTATGTTTATGTTTCTATGTTCATTTGTACTTCATTGTTGGTTTAGGGACTCTAGGATTTGATTTTTTATTGATTCATTCCTTATACCTTAATTTTACCCTATTCTACAAAGCTAAATAGGATCATTTTGAATATAAATCATGTTTTCATCTCTTAAATCTTCTTTTGTATGATATGGGGAAGTTATGTGTCCCTAAGAATTTAATATTCATGCTTATTAGAGAATCGCATACCTCATTGGTAGTTGATCACTTTTGAATGATAAATGTTTGTAGTGATTCTTTAGTTGTTTGAGGTAATGATTTCATTTTTGACATTAGGGATCATATTTATAAGGTGTGCATCTTAATTATTTATAAAAAAAACTATGTTAAAATGAACTATTGTAATTGAATGATTCTTCTTGAATATATTGATTCATTTTTTCATTCTAGAAATTATTTATTGAGTAAATACAAGATTATTATGTAATTTTTTGCATATGAGGAATAGATTAGATAATACAATCAATTCACCTATGAATTTTCATCCTCAATTGAATGGGAAAATAGAGGTAAATAGAACACTAGCATAGTTTTTATGTGGGTATATGTAATGCCTCGCCAAGAACCCTAGAGGACAAAACCTAAACAACTGAAAATAGATAATAAAAAAAAATTGAAAATGCAATGTTGTATGATAGAAATTGAAAACTAACTTAATTACTACCCAATGTCCTCTAGGGTGGATGAATGAATTACTTATTTCCCATTAACCAATTTACAAAAACCATATAACTTAGTAAAAAAATACTAATCATCATTAAACATTACATTTATTCATCAGGTATAATCAAATGGGCCATGGGATACAACCATATTATGAACATAAAAGAACAATTGATTAAATTCTTTTCAATTAACTTAAACAATATCTCTAAATACATAATTCTTCACATACATGAGATACGTCAGTTTAGTTTTACACTTGCATTTTATATAGAATACATCCTCAATACATGTGAGGAATACTCTACATCATGATACATGTTACATAATAGAGATATAGTATAGTAATCACACATCTCAAGGAAGATGCAGTGCATAAGTCTACAGATCAAGTGAATCCACCACAAAAGGAGCAAGAGAAGGGAACCCAATGGAGAACATAACACATTCCACCCAACCATGTGAACCCCAAGGCTCACTCCCCATGCTAGGAGGTAACATTGGGCCCCACCATAACTGATAGACAAGGTCATGGACATGACAAGACTGGCATAACTGACAAGCATAAGAAGAGAAACAACCACAACAACAAAGCCTTTACTTCTAGAGGCACCTAAATATCTAGAGTAAAAACAACAAGCAAGGGAACTCATGGTTTCTGTAGGGGAAGTGATATCACATAGTTGGTTATAGGTTATCCAGGTAGATCTTCCTAGGCCCCGACTCCCATCCTAGGTTATCCTAGTTTCCTCTACCGATCTTGGCCCATCATGCCAACTTATGTGGAATCAACTTACCTCTCGTGAAGATGAGGTAGTTGAATTTAAATTTCAAGTCTTCCTGTCTCACCTCAATCCTAAACAAGCACTTGAGCCTGAGTGAGGTATAACTTATCTTGTTAATGTTTTCTCTACCCATTCCCCCTAGTTTTTTTTCATGTTTTCACTTGTTAAGAAAACTTCCACATGGGTTATCCAGGAACCCCTTTGTGCACTGGCCCCCATTGGAAGCCACTTCCCTACTAGCCATCGAAAACCAATAAAATAGAAAAATACACCACTTTCACAAACCCAAGGTTCAAGTAAAACATAAGCGAGGCATTATCCTTTCCACCCACTAGTTCCATAAGACCATTCATCAAGGAAAACTCAATGTGCAAGAATAAAAATGACATCAAAAACATAATTAAGATAAATTTACCATATCAAGCTAAACAAGTAAATCCGTTAAGAGAGAAAATCATCCTAGCCTCTAGAAGACTCTAAGATCCAATTAACAAAATGACTTAAAATGGAAAATTCCCTAGACTACTTCTACCCAATACCCATTCACATAGTTCACCACAATAATCAAACACTAATACCCAACTAGAGTCAAAAACAAGGGGTACAAGAAACTTGTTTAATGGTATTCATTTCATCCACTGAACATGATTTATTTTGTCAATATAAGTGTATTCTAATTTTTTGCTCTTCTAAAAATGGGTATGTGCAGGATCATCATGGAATGAACAGGCCCTTAAGTGGTGAAAAATTCAAAAAAATTAGAGTTAGGCAACTTGACGTAATAATTTGAATAAGCTATCTATATTATTTCAAAAATATGTAAGAATAGAATCTGTAGAAAATTGAATGTAGTTTCTAAACTACTAGGTTTATTTAAAAAATCTATTTGGTGAAAATTTGAAATCTCAATGTAGTAGTACTTAAATTTCAAGGAAAAAATAAGAAGTAGGTCTATCGACCACCCTAACCACAATAAAATGATAATATTTTAATAAGATTTTAGATATAAGCGGTGTACTCATGTAAAGATGTGATGCATATTTTTTGTAATTTTTTCCAAGTAAATAATTAATTATGATTTTTATTACAAATTTTAAAAATATAAAAAATTGTATGTCTCACCACCTTAACTTGGTCAAAACTTCATGAAATTCATTTTTTTCTTTTTTAATCCTATAGTATGTGAAGCATAGAATGTGACACATGTTTTGGATTCAAAAAATCTGATATCGTTTGAAAGCTATAGATGTTTTTCAATCAGCCTATCAATCAAGACTTTAGTCGTAATTCAAATGGAAAATGAATAATAATTATTTATTAAATTCAAAGTAAAGCATAATTTATATTGGTGGAAAGCTGAGAATATCCTTTAAAAATATTTTTCATTTCATCAATTTTGGGTGAAATAAAATTCATTTTCACATACCCTACACATACCCATCATATCGCCACTTTTTGGCCCATCATGATCCTGCACATACCCAAATAGGTGAGACAATATTGTTTAGAATTGGATTTTTTTTATTTCGACATTAATCTCAGCAACAGGGCAGCATGTTAAGCTTAAGACCCATATATTATAACTTACATACATATGCATACATATACATACATATATATATATATATATCAAAATCAGTTTATACAACTATGTATGTTTGCACCTTATCCATTTCTTTTCCCTATGAGAAAATAGTAGAGATCTAAATCGGAATTATAATTCAGGTTAAAATGTGCAGACTTCTACACGAAGTCAAGCTAGATTGGGTGAAGATTATCACTTCAAAGGCTATGCAATTATATATATAATAGTGAGTGTAATTGTTAACAATTTCCATCGATTACAGTTTAACTTCAATCAGAACCTAGTTTAAACTAAGAATCGACAATTCAAAAGGAGTACACAAAAGAATAGGTCGAGCTTCAGTTACAACGATATCCAAAGATAGCTACTAGAAACTCATTAACATTCAGACACATGCTATAGCCAGTTCACAAGGTCATGCAATACAAATCAAGAAATGTGACTAGAAGAGGATATCAAATATCAAGGAAAATGATATAGGGTCAAACCACAAAGCTAGGCGACTAATTTTGAGCACAATATGATTCATAAAACACATGGCTACATACTGGCACCAACGACATGATAAAATCATAAAGTAAACAACCTTAATTTTGTATTAGTGGCATTGCCAAAGGAGGTTATGTGTAGTTAGGATGAAAATAGATGCCACCGTTTGGTGAACTAGTTATGTATCTCAAATATCGATTTTTGATAATTCATTGATATCAAATTCAAATGCAATTCCAGTTCACCGTACCACCTTATGAGTACAGATTCTATGGATCTAATAGGGTTTGTTTGGCAATAAGATTTGTCAAGAAGACATTTGTTCGCTGCTTTAAGGGAACAATGTAGAAGTAAAGAAATAACAATTCCATCAAGACTACAAGCTCAGTTTCATAGGCCAAAATACATCAACATGAGTTTGATGCCATCACACTTATTAAATCAGAGACCTCCATTGAGACCAAACTATAATGGCTCAAGCCAACATGAGGAAGGACGGGTGCAGCTGAGTTTTGTTCTCAATCCTTCAGTATGCACAACTATCAAGATATAGTATTCTTATACACACTGAGTATGGAAAGGATAAGTAAAAAATTCAAAGGTATCTAGTATAAACAGAGTCTGATAGGTGTCACACTCTCTAGGGATAAATCTATCCTTACAAGTAGCATTCGAAGAAAATGATTAAATAACAAAGATTTTTCTTTTGTTCTTTTGAATAAAGAATATATAAAATATCTAATGCTACAACTATGAAGCTTAAGGAATAAACAGAGTTGGAAATAGACACAAAATTTTATTTAATATCTCTAAAATCCACAACTTTGAAGCTTGGAAGCAATAAATACAACTACCATTTCCCTTTTAGACAACATTCTTTTCAAAACAAACTGAAAACAAGAAGGAGAAGAGATTAAAGAAACCTAGAAAATTTTGCACAATTGAGCTGGTAATAATTTCCAACAAAAACCCCAAGTGACAGCTTCCAACTTCTTCTAAAATTCCACTCCACAAATCAAGCTATTCCAAATTCCTTAGCTATTGTAAAACCCCCAGGACTTCCTAAAATAACCTCAGAGCTTCACCAATTTTAAGAAGAATTTTAGAAAAAATAGAGAAAGCTTTTCTAGAAAACCTCTCAAAATGTTCACGAAAAAATCTCCAGAAACAAAAATTAGTTTTTCCTCTGAGAGAAATGAGCCAATTTCCCCTATGGAGTTAACTCCACTTCCTTTAATTATTCCTCCACTACCTAAGTTACCTTCTTTTTTGAGAGTTCTTTCCATTTTAAAATTTTCATTTATTTATCTTTATTTAAAATTCAACCATATCATTAACTTGCACACCATAGTCCATTAATTTTTTTATTTTTTTGAAATCTCCTTTTATAACTTCCATTTTGCACAACTCTTTCCCCCTATTTAGTTATATAACTTATAAGTTTACCACATGGATAAATGTATTTATTAAATGTTTCATTTAATAATAAATTTCAATTTATTAAAAGTTAAATAAATACTATAATATTTTGTTTAATTAATTTCTTTAATTTAAGAAAGGCTTACAATTTGACAATTAATATTTAATGAAATAACCAGCAAAGCACAAGTCCCGAGCATGACTCAATAACGAAACAGTCAAACAATACCATCCAAAGAAAAATGAAAGTAAAATGACATTAACAAAAACAAACCACACAACTGACTTCCAAATGGATAGTGACAATAGGTATTCATCCTCGACAAGGACGATGGCTCGATGTGGGGAACCCAGTGTTACCTTCAAAACAACAACTTCATTAGGATTTGGAATGCTCAGACCTGATAATTAGGTGGATTCAATGCCTTATACCTGCAGCCTGCAACAAAATGAAGGGTCAAACATGTGCATAAAGAAATAATCAGTCATGCCATGATGAAGAAAACACAAAGTCGTAGGATGCTTGCAAGTGAGTGATGTGACACTATTCCCCATCATCGACACATAACAACTAACATCATAACATGATACACATACATATAACATTACATAACATCATGATATCCATGATCCTCAAATAAGAAATCAGCTAATCTGCTAAACATGATGGGTATGTGCAAGATCATGATGGGCCAAAAAGTGGCAATATGATGGGTATGTGGTTAATGACCTTTTTTTTACCCAAAATTGATAAAATGAAAAGGGTTTTTAAAGGAGAATCCCAGCTTTCCACCAATATAAATTATTCTTTACTTTGAATTTAATAAGTAATTATTATTCATTTTCTATTAAAATTACAACTAAAGTCCTGATTGATAGACTGATTGAAAAACATCTATAACTTTCAAACAGTATGATAGTTTTTGAATCCAAAACATGAATTACATTCTATGCTTCACATACTGCAGTTAAAAAGAAAATTAGATTTGGAAAGTGATTTTGATAGAGTTAAGATTGAATTAGGACATACAGGAGTTTTTATATTTTTAAAAGTTGTAATAAAAATTCAATAATTAGTATTTACATGGAAAAAAAGAATTACAAAAATAACCATCATTGGGACATGAGTCCTCATATATATAAAATATTATAAAAACTTATATTATCATTTTATTGTGGTTAAATTGGTCCCGGACAAACACCTACGCCTTCTTTTTCACGAAATTAAAATTACTCTTGCATTTGAAATTTCAAATTTTCACCAAATATATATATTTTTTAAACAAACCTAGTAGTTTAGAAACTACATTCAATTTTCTATAGATTCTATTGTTACATATTTTTGAAATAATATCAATAACTTATTGAAATATTTATGTCAAGTTGCCTAACTTTGATTTTTCTGATTTTTTTGCCACTTAAGGGCATGTTTTTTCCATGATGATCTTGCACATACCCTGATATAAATAGGAAACATCAAATATCACATTATCATCAAACTAACATCATAATGTCATCAAATAGTCACAATATCTACTCATGAAATTATCACCATGTCTGAGTAACATCCAACAGTGTCATAATGTATATCAAGCAGTAACATAAGGTCAAGCAAAACAACATCATAAAGTCTAGATGAAATCCAAGAAGCCATCAAAACATAAGAAAATTGAGGGGGCATCAAAGTATAATTTATGGTTCCCAAAATGCTAGGAGGAGAATCTAGCATATATATATGGAACTTTTTATAATAAGGGTAATTCACTCTTCTACTATTTTATCCTTTCTTGAAGCATGATTTTAATTTCTAATATTAATCCATTTTTATGTTTTCCTTAGATATCCAAAGAAAGGAATAAAAAATAGGATGTTTATATGAGTATTTTTTATAAATTAATGTGGATTAGTTGAGATTATTTGATCCATTCTTGTTCATAAAGTATAGTTTTGTAATAAGTATGGGTTTATTTAATCAAATAAATCCTTAAGGAACTTTATGGAAATTCAAACCATTGATATATGGTCTATTTTTAAATCATTAAATAGGTAGGAATAGTGCTTTAAGTCTTTAGTTACTAGAATACATGAATATTTCCTTAATTATTGTTGATCAATTGAGACTGTTTGATCCTTCAATTATTGACAAGGAGGAGTATATTTTATGTCAATAATGGATTAGTTTACACCCAAGGAATAATATTTACTTAAAAGTTATTGTATTATACTTAATAAGAAGGCGAGAAAAAATTGACAAGATGACCAAATTTTATGGTTTATTGGTCACAAATATGAGATTCTAAGAACTTTTCAAACTAAAAATTATATTTAAGAAGGGGACAAATGGGGGGAATTATTTTCCTCCCAAAATATTAAAATTTTCAAATATAATTGTGATATAGGGGGAGTCACTACTCACGATTTCTCTCTGTTCAAAGAACCTCATGGGGTGAACTGCCCTATATCACCTCAATGGAACAACAGTGAGTGTTCTAGAATCTGAAAGAGTAGGTCACAAAGATTCTCTGGACAAATTGACAAGCTCTTGGCCAAAGGACGTTAGCACAGAAAGCATATGACAATGCAGCGCGCTGGTGTCTTAGAGGCGCATTGGCGTCTCGTAGGGACTATAGAGCAAGAATGTCTCAAAAAATGCCTAAGAACCAACTAGCAATCTAATTACTGAGAACTGATAGAGTGTAGGAAAATGACAGAATGTGATAAAGCAGTAAAATTGACAAAGATAAGGAGAAGAAAGGAAGGAGATACTTACAACTATGCGAATGATGAAGCTTCCAATCCGTGAGTGTATTCAATACCTACACACAAGAGGGAGAGAATATTGGGGCTGTATAGGGGTCTGCCTTAGTTAGACCCCATTTTCATGTTCCCACCTCCACAGAAAGCCAAACAGATAGAGAAAAGTAGAAATAAAGTAAAGAGCACTTAAAGCACTACAAAACAATGTTATGCTACTCAACCAAGTAATAAAGGAGAGGAGTGAGAGCTTACCACCTCCACCAAAATCATTCAAGGCTAATGGGGGAGAAAATGAGAGGAACTCAAGCCTCTGCTGCAATGGTGTTTTGTTCGACACTTCCTCTACTAACATGGTGGAGTGTTGATGTTGCTGCTATGAAGTGTAAAGTGTGTGCTCAATGTTTGGAAGAGGATCGAAGAAGCTTGTGGATGAAGCCTAGAAGTGGTGAAGAGATCTTCCAACCTTCAAATGCAAGTTCAAGGATTGAATATGAAAGAAATAGGAAGAAAATGACCA